>JAVKLA010000052.1:18619229-18651182 GCA_034782735.1 Sagittarius serpentarius | reverse complement strand
GTCCGGCCTCGCTTCTCCTTTCTAGCGCTAGGTGACAGCTCCAGCAGAGCCCCTCTGCGCTCTGCCCTGCCCGCACTGGTGGGCTCTCCCACGTTGTGTTTGAAGCCCACTTAGCCATGCACCATGGCCCCACTCCCAGCTCTTCCCCTGCCCCAGCGCTGGGACACGGCTGAGCTATGGGTAAACTGGCTGCTGAACACCTCGTCCTGCCACGGGGGCTGCAAGAGCAGGGAGCCAGGAGGGGGGGGTCTCCTTGAAAGCCCCTCCAGATCAAGCCGTGATACAGTGACTCCAAGCAGAGGGACCCCGGCAGTGGCAGGGCGCGTGGACCGTCCCCCCCGTTACCTGGCAGTTTTTATCCTTTGAGGCTTGCCCAGGTTTCAGCATGCCAAGGTCCCCCTTGGCGGCGGGCAGCTCTCCGGGTCCCCTCTCGGACACACAGATGCTGTCAGAGTCGATGCCAACCTCGTCCGCATCCGTGATCTTGGAGCCCTTTAGCTGGTGAACTTCAAACAAGATGGACAAATAAACCCACGCTCCCCGCCCCCCGCCACAGGGTTGCAGCAAGGAGGTGGGGTGGTAGCTCAGGGACAGGGCCGGGACTTGCGTGCTGCGGAGGGGCAGGAGGAAGGGGCTGCTGCCTGCAGACCCTCAGCCTGCTGGACAAGGGGGGGCTCAGCCTCTGCCTTCCTGGTGCCCAGGACAAGCGGGTGGGTAGGGTGGATTCCTTGTGCCCCCCCCCCTCCATCTGAAGGGGCCCAAAGCTCTCGCTGTCGCTAGAGCTGGCCCACAAAGGACAGGCCGCCTTGCAGTTCCCCACCCCAAAGCACCCCTGGTGCCGCTGCTGAGGGAGGGGTCTGCCCGTGCCCCGCGGGGAGCCACGCGTCACCTTCCAGCGGCTGCTCCTCGGCCGACTTGTCGCTGGCACCGTCCGCCTGCCCGTCGGCGTTCTGCAGGGCATGCTGCAGGCTCAGCTTGTGGCACACCTCGAAGGCCTGCCCCACCGTGCGCACCACCCGCATCGCCTGGCTCTGCGGAGCAAACCCACGCCGCTCAGCCCCGCGGCGGCCACGCTGCCGCCGCCCCACCGCCGGTGGGAGAACTGGGAGGCTTCCTCCCGCGTCCCACCCCGGCGCTGCCCCACGCTGCCGTCTTTTCCCATGGCAGGGGGGCTCCACCGCTGCCCACCGCTGGACCTGACACACAGCATCCCCCCCCCCCGCCGTCCCCTGCTCTTGGAGATAAGCTCTTATCTCTGTGTGGGCTGAGGCGGGCGGGCTGCGCTGCTGCCCAGGCTGGGCCAGGAGGGGACAGGCACCAGGCACGCTTTTTCGGGGACATCCAGCAGTGGTGCTGCCTCGGTTTCTCCCCAGGGATCCGCACCCTCCAACCCAGCGGTTACTCTGGCTCCTGCACAGGAAGGTGCCAGGTCCCTCGGAGACCTCTCGCCCGGGGATGACCCGGCCGTAGCCCCGGGAGCATCCTACCTTCTTCTTCGATTTGAAGACGTTGCACCTGAAGGAATTGTTAGCACCATCCCTTGCGATGTAACTAAATATTTTCAGGTCTTGTGAGTCGTGAGACACGTAGAAGATTCTAGGTGGGAGAGAGACAAAGGGAATTAAAGACGCAGGGGAGTCTCTGCTCCCCAGACAACCTCGGAGGCTCCCGTGTGTCCCCAGGACAGGGCGGCTGACAGCACCCAGGGCTGGAGGAACGCGGCGGTGCGGGGCACAGCCCCTCCTGCAATTTTCAAGGCAGGAGGCGACGGATTTAGAGAGTGTTTCTGGCTTGATGGAAAAACCTTCTGGTTTCTGAAGTAGGCAAAAGCTTTTTAAAGATGCTGTGGGAAAGCTAAAAAAATCTATAGTATTGGAAAGCACGTGGCTATTTTTAGCCCCAGCAGTTAATCCCTGCCTGGGCTGCAGCGTGGCACAACTGCCCGTACAGCGACCGTCCTGCCCGCCTCGGCGCAGTCAGCCCGGGGACACGGCGCGGGTCCACGCTCAGCAGCAGGCAGGGGGCACAGCACAAAAGCCAGCGTCCCCTGGATGCTTCTCCCAGGGAGGCTGAGTGTACGTGGAGGATTTCTCTCTCCTGTTCAGCCTGACTCTTTCTCCTCCCTGTGCTACAAAACCATTTTAAAAGACCCTTTTATATGTTTGATTTAATTGGGTAAACAAAGTGACGAGTGAGTTCACCTCCGGAGAGAGAAGAAGCCAAAGGGATTCTCGAAATGTTTTTCTCTTTTCTGTCACTGGAATTTTTTTGTGTTGAACTTGCAATTGGAGCAACTATCGCCGAGGTACCGCATCTTGTAATAATCTTTAAAGAATGCCAGAAGTGAGAGGTAGGCACAGATAATGCATCAGCACGTTCTCCGCTCCATATCTCCTCACCGAGGGCACTGACCCAGAAAACCGGTGTTGGTGATCCCAGCCCCTGGGGCTCTGGGCTTCGCGCTCGTGGTACAATTATTCGCTTGGCAGATCTAACAGCCTGTTGCAACCTGGGCTCTTAACTGTGCCCGCAGGCTACGCACCGTCGCTGGGGCTGCCTTCAAGGAAGCCATCCCTGATGGCTCCTGAGGCATCAGGTTTACATGCGGTGTAAACCTCTGCGTGGGGCTTGTGGGCTCTAAAACGCTTTGAGATCCCATGGCAGGTGCTACGGAAAGTCAATGCCATCTTGCCACGTCCTGTGTGGGTTAATTCCCTGTAAGCACTTACACCTTAGAGTAAGGCCCTTCTTCAGAAGCACACAGCGAGCCATGCTCTGAAGGAAAACCGCGGAAAGCCTGTCTTCAGGGTCAGAATCAGAGAGTAATTCGGATTGAAGGCATCTCTGGGGGTCACCCAGTCTAACCCTGTTCAAAGCAGAGCCAGCTTCAAAGCTAGATCAGTCCCTCTCACTCTCTAAAATGTATGACAAGGATTCCCCATCAGCACTAATTTTGCAGCCTCGTTAATTTTACGTGGTCCTTTGGAAAGCCAGCCTTGGTAGAGGTAACTCGTCAAGTGGGAGGATGGATATGCATCACTCGGGGCTGACTGGAACTAGCTGGTGTAAATCCCCTGCTGCCTACCTGTACACAGGGTCGTGCATCACCACCATCTTACTCTCGTCCCAGGTCCACTCCTTTCTCTGTAAGCAGAGGGCAGAAACAAAATTACAGCAGGTCAGGTAAAAATGAAACTCCAGCATGCTGATGGGCGGGAGCCCTGGAGAACGGCGCACTTGTCCCAAGCCAAAATCCAGGCTGCAGTTTGACTCTATGAACAATGGCTGTTTCATCGGCATCTTGGATAAAAATAGATTTCTTTGATCATTTATCATACCCAGTCATCTGATCACAGCCTTCAGGGCTGAAAGTGGTCCCTAAGATTAATTTATAGCATCAAATATGCAGAAGGATAACACGTTTTGGGGATGAAAGCTCTGAGCTAGGGCTGAGGAGATCTGGATCCAGCTGCTGGCTCAGCTCGGTGGGAAGCACAGCCTGGGCACAGGGTTGAGGGGTGCTCAGCCCAGGCGGCACAGAAAAGAACTACTGGTATTAATAAGAAAAAGAAACTGTATTTCCTGAAAGCTTGACATTTTGTGACAGAAAAAAAAAAAAATCCTCTTCCCACAGGGTAATTTTCCCACTCTTTTTTCAGCACCGCTTTGTTATCAGTTTGATGAAAAATGGAGTAGTTTCTTGTGAAAATTCTGGGTGGTTTTTAAGAAAATGCCAGTTTGGGTTCGAAGTGTGACTATCCTGAGCAGTCGTAATACCCAGACACGGTCAAAGCCAACGTCCCGGGTGCTCTGGCCCCGAGTGCCCCAGCCGGGCTGGAGAAGTCTCACCTTCTGCTTCTTGCGCAGAATCACCTTCACCCCGTCCACGGACACAATGATGCTCACTTTCTTCTTCTTAATGTTTTTGGCTTTGAATTCATACTGATGGGAAGAAAAACCCAGGTTAGAAGAGATGTAGTACTGGGGGGCGTGTCTGGGACAGTGTGTGGTATTAGTCAGTATTTTACATGAAAATGTTCGTTTTGTGTTTAATCCCAACTGCCGAGGGAAGTAGGAATTTGTTTTATCCTGCTAAGAAAATCCATGTTGGGAAGGATCTGCTGCCACAGCTGAGATGCTGGGCAGGGTCCTGGCTTTGTCAGGAGTCAGGGGCGCCTCTTGGGAAAGGACAAGCAGAGCTCGATCCTCTGGACTACATCCAGAGACCGTTAATTCGGATCCGGGAAGAACTTTCCTGACGCGTTGACCATGCCTAGTCCAGCGGGACTCTGCACCAGGGGCTTGGCGGGGAGATGGCACTTGCAGCAACCACCAAGCGGTGATTTATGGCATCTCCAGTGCCCTCCTATAGCAGCCCTGCAGCGCGTGGGGAATATAAAATCACTTATGAATTGCAGGGAGGGCCAGATGGGTGGCAATAACGCAATTATACCTCAGTCATTTACATAATCACATTAACCTCTGTGGGCTCGGTATCTCTGGAGAAAAACCCAGCTCCTCACCTGCAGGTGTCTGCAGTCTGAACTCACCTCCGTTTGTGTTAAAAATTAAACTGCTGGCTTTTAAATGTTGCTTTTGCTGACAGCTAGAAGCATGGCAAAGCCCTTCCACTCCGGAGACCTGTGTTTACAGCGCTGATCCTTACTGGCCCCATTTTAGGCACTCTTTTCAGTTTCCAAATACAGCATTTTGATACCCCATGTTTTTTGCAGGTTCTATCTGAAATCCAGCTTTCCTGGGCCAGATCCTCAATTTATCTAAACCCGCACGTCCATTACTGTCAGTGCAGCTACAGTAACAGCCACCCTGTATCTATTAAAAAAAGAAATCCTTTGGATTAACTCGATGTGCAGTCACCATAGCTGGAAAGCAGAGGTTACACATCCCCTCTTTTAATAGTCTAATAACGTCAATGGTGCTGTGACGGAGCTGGGACTTGGCAAAGGGGACACCATGGGGACGGCAGTGCCTGCTGGCTCTGCCTGTGCAAGCAGCTGCAGCGAGGCTATGAACGTGAGCGAGCGTGGCCGAGCCGAGCCTAGCCCCCCCCCGCGCCTGCTCTGCCCTCACTCCCCGATGGCTCTTGGCTCTCTCCACACGCCGTTAGTTATGGTCTACCAGAAAACCGGCAGTAGACGGGCTCCGGCTGTATCTTCCATCAGTCTGTCAAACTGGAAGCAGCTTGCAAGCTTTTCCTGCTGAGGTGCCAGGGTGATGCAGCCCCCTCCGCGGCGTCCTGCCCCCCCAGGACAGCCACCTCGCTGGTGGGTGCCGTGCCACCGAGCCTTCCCGGGGAACGCTGCACCGCCCCGGCGGGCTCACGGGGACAGGAGGTGCCTCCGCTCCATGGCCAGCCTCCACCGTCTCCTCGGATGCCTCTGCCACGTCGCTTTGGAGGATCAACGCAGACTGCGTGATTTGCAGACACGGAGGACAAGGTGATGCCAAGCAGCAGAGTGCAGCCTTAAAGCCTACCTACGCTGTGTAATTAGACATCTAATTAGAAATCTTAGCTCTTTATACAGCCGGTGGAGCTGCAGGTAGCAATCGAGATGTTAAGGGAGTCCAGGCACCTCTTTCAGGAGCCTGAAGTTGAAGGACTCTGTGTGTGGCTCCGTGTCAGCATGGCACCCAAGCACTGCAGAGAAGACAGGCGTCTTCCCAGCTCCTCAGCACCCATTGTAAGCCACGCCAGCCTTACAGGCAGGAAATTGGGTGGCTTTCATGTTTATCAGGCTTTTGATGCTGCTCATTGAATTCTTAGCACTCTGCAAGGTTTATGGTATCAGACAGACCCCGGATTAAACCATAGCCTTTTGATCTCCCCATGAATTATTACTCTGAGACAAGCTCTTTAAAAATCTATCTATAGCACCATTATGTGTGAAGCCAGAGCTAAATTTGCTATACACGTTTTTTATTTATAGCGAGGAATGAAATGATGGGTGAGGTGTCAAGTGCATCCTGCAGACTGCCGCGGGCCAGGGGGGACCCGCAGGAGATGCATACATCTGCGGGGCCAAGGCCAGGCAGCCGGGCTCGCTGGCCTCAGCACCCAAGAGGGCTTCTCCTACCCTCTACCCGAGCAGCCCCTCGGTGCCCCAGCACCCCCAGCTCAGCCTCACTAGGTGCTCCCAGCTCTGCCGGGCTGGCGCTTCCCCCTCCCCTGTGCTCAGCCCCGCCAAACTGTTTCTCCTTGTCTGCGTGCATGAATGTCAATAAAACTGGGATAGATTGTTCTACCCGCTAAAGAGCTATTTATCTTTTTTTATACGCAAATGGCTGGGAAAATACTAGCCGAGCTTTCCAAGAAAGAGAGAGCAATACAGTGTATTTTCCCCTTGTAGCAACAGGGGTGCAATTACATTCAAACAAGGCTCTTTGCTCAAAGGCTTTAAGCAAAGTCCAAGTCTGGCTTTTGCAGAGATGCTTTTTCTTTCTCTCTTGCACAGAAAGGAACAATCGGGAGCAGCGGCAGCGCACCTCCAGGCGCTGCCAGGAGTGACGGCAAGTCTCTGTAAACCCAGGGAACTCCAGCCAGCTACCACACCTGACTTCGGGACAGGTACGGGGCTTCACCTCTGAGCACAGCCGTACAGCCGGCGTGAGCTGCCTGGCACGCTCTGCCCCTGCCACAGGCTGGTGCTGAGCCATGCTGGAGCGGCTGGGGCTGGGGAGGTGGATGGGGCAGACGGGAGCAGAGCTCAGAGCTTCTCCCCTGCCCCAGCGACCCGCACACGGCATCTGAAGCAGTTTTGACCCTCGCAATCTGCAGGCAGCACCCTCAGGCTCTGCTCAGGATGCAGCCCTTTGCCATTGCAGCGTCAGCGAGGAAGGAGGCAGATGACTTTGCCTGTCCTGCTCCCTCTGTGCAGCTCGTGGCTGCTGCTGCTTGTGCCTTGCTGCTGCATCCCCACCGGAGCACCCGCAAACAGCCAACGCACGCTCCCCACAGCAGAGGTGCTGGTGTCCCAGCCATGGGCAGAATTAGGCTGGCCTACAAACAATCAGAACAACTGGGCGCTGAATTTCTTTCTAAAGGGTGAAAACCCTTAAGCAGCAGGAGCTGTAGGATGGTCCGGCCCTGACCGGCTGCTCAGCACGTGGAGCAGTAACCCTAGCTGGGTGAGAGGACCGTGCTCCCGAGAGCAGGGCTGGGCGAAAGCCCCGCGAGCCCATGCCACACCAGCTTGGATTGGACTCTCTCTCCATCTCTGCACATAAGAGGCAGATGGGATACAGCTTCAGTCATTTAATTGCTTCCTATCAAGCAGGAATCAGTGTTTTAATTAACTGTGATTTATATAAGGACAAAAAAGCACATGAAAAAATGCACTCCGAGATAGCAGACTTTATCTCTTATAAAAACGTTCATGCGTAACCCAACACACATCTGAGCGTGAGACTCCTGGCTAACCTGGCACTGGCGTCAGAAAGCAAAGTCGCTGATTTTTCTTTTTTTTCTTACTGTCGAATTGATGTGATTTTTTTTCCAAATTTGTCAAGGTTACCAGCAAATCCAAACCCACACAGCAGTGTTCATCTTCTCTGCTGCCTTCTGAGATTCAATTGTTATTCTCTTGCTGCTTGTGCTATCCTATGGGGGAAAGCTTTCTGGATGTTAAAGGATCTGGAGTTGCCCTTACAAGTGGCGATTCAGCAGGCAAGCCTGGCAGCTTTCTCAGCTATGGAGACAAGATGGGACATTTTATAAAAAAATGCAGGTCAACAAAGGGCAATGCATCTCATTTAATTTAGCAGCTTCATTAATTCTATTTCTGATGTGTCTGACCTGGAATACTTTCCATTTCTGCTTTTAAATCCCTGTGTTCGAGTCCTTGCCTTTCATACGGTCCCACACACTGTTGGCATGTAATATTAACTTACCCAAGAGCTAAAGACTGTATGACTAGAAATGTTAATGGCGCCGTGTAATGCATATTTCATCTGATAATTCCACCCAAGCAGATATAAATTACACATGCAGTTACCAGCTTCCATCTGCTGATGAAAGAGATGGGCTAATGCACATTGGAAATCATATGCAGTTTCCAGCACTAAGAACAACTTGCATGAATAGAGTTATTCAAGGAAGCAATTCTTAATGTGATTAATTACTGAAGGTATCAGGGCCCTCATTATGCAAATGAAATCTGTCATAAAATAGAGAGTTTGCAAGCCTTAGAGGCAGCCTCTGTTTCCAAAAAATGCATCTTCCCCATTAACCAAGAGCAGAAGGGCCAGACTCGAGAGAGCCAGCAGAGCCAGGGCGTGCTCCCTGCCGTGGTTCAAACAGTGTTTGCTGCTGTGCAGCCCAAGTTGTATGAAGGGAAATCAAGGCAGAAGCTCTCCAGGTTTTTGGAACAGGAGTACATCAGTGCTTCCAGTTGCTGCTGGGTAAGTACTTTGTTTGCATGCCCAACGAAAGATGCCACAGGCTTGGAAATGGACGATTCCTTCCTGCAGCTGTAAATTCTCCAGCCAGCCCTTAGCCTGCTGTCCTGCCCCCAGCCTCCCCTTGGCCCGTACCGGCCTGGCAGGCTGCAGGATGTATGCGTCCATAAACAACCCCACAACAATAAGCCGCCACAGCCCCTTCCCAAACCTCGCCCGCCAGACGGACACAGGGAGCATGGCAATGAGGAGGTGGAAATCTGCTCGGCTCTGCCCCCCGACAGACCGGCTCCCGGCAGCGTCACCCCAGCAGGACCCACCGGTCCCTGCTCCTGCCCCCAGGCTGGCACACGGCCGCACCCCAGCCGCGTGGGAGGCATCCTTCCCTCCCGCTGCAGTAGGCAACCTCCGATACCATATGCGTGCCATTGTAGCAATTAAAGCCATGATGAAGCCAAGTATTGCAAGTTCATGAATGTAACTAATTGCAAACCAAACGGACCCGCGTGGCACGAGGACACGGCGTTATCTCGACTGCTGTTTGAATTATGGATAGTTGGAGTGCTGCTGCTTGGAACTGGTGCTACAGAAAACTCCTGAGCTCTTCTCCCAGCAAGTGCAGCTTAGCCGAGCGCGGCGTGCCGCCTCGGAGCTGACAAACGAGCAGCGTCAGTTCCCATACCCTTTGGACCGCAGGCTGCGGTCCAGCCTCCAATCCCCCCGCGCGTCACCGCGGCCCCTTCTGCATCACATCACACCTTCCCGCCACAGCCCCGCCAGGCAGCGGCATTTTCACTGGTCAGCCGCAGCCGCTCCCTCACGGCCTCTGGCTGGAAACCGCTGGGTTATGGCCTTTCCTTTGTTCGTCTTGGGAAGCATGTGCCTGTCTGAATCCTATGAACTCCCAGTGCCCGGCGGCGGGGCGCACGCTCCCAGGGACGCGGCCGGTGTGAATGCGGTCAGGCATAGTCTGGGTCTGTGCTGCAGTAACTGGGCAACACGGACATAAAAGCGACGCAGGAAGCGGTGGAGTCCAGGAGTGCACCTCCTGCCCAGTGGAAAAATGAGAATTTATGATCCTTGGAAACATAAAACTGTTCAGTGGAAAGCAGAAACCGAAGGGGGAGTACAATAGGCAAGGAGAATGCTGGCAACATACCCAAAGTCTTTTTTTCTCATTTAAATTAGCTCCTTCCACCATCCAACAAATTCTCTGTAGATACCACTCCCCACGCAGCGAGCTGAGCGGGGCGAGGAGCTATCACGGCCCCGCTGGATTTCTGGGAGTCCCTGGAAGGGCAGCAAGGAAATGTGACCACAGTTCATCACACAGGATTTATTTATTTATTCCTAGTTCTGAGCCTTGGCAGTGGTGTTGCTGCCTGCAGAGCTGGGCAGGACTCGGACTCCTCCAATGCAGGACAGTATTTGCAGGTTTGTGCCTCAGCCCTGGAGTTGGGGCTGGGGTGCCGGGACGTGGCTTCAGCTCGTTTGTGGGGAGCAGCTAGCTGTGCATGCTTCTGCGTCGGACCTCGGGTCAGGGCCCACCCATGGCTGCAGGGTTTGGCGATCCCCTTCTATCCTTTTCCAGTTCTTCTCGGGAGCTGGCTGGTCAAGGGCTGAGTTTGCACATTTGGGTGTAACCCTTCCTAATCCGAGTGCAACCTCTGATGACCGGCATTGTGCCCTTGTAACCTCCTAGCACCACCACCTGTGGGGTTCGGGACCCCGGTGATCACCCCACCAGAAGGCCCCACCACACGTTCCTCCCCAGGACTCCTGGGCATTGGCCCTTTCCTGCGCATCAGTTCATGCAGATAACCCCCCCAGGAGATGTGGTCAGCAGGGAGCAAGATCCCGGCACTGTCCCTGGGGAGCTCCATACGCTCCTTCCCGAGGACTCCACCCAAACCACAGGCTCAGTCTCCACACAACCCACCCGGCAATGCCAACATGCCTGGCCACAGCCTGAGCTGCAGAGACCTGCTTACAGACTAAGCTTTGATTAGTTTTGGCAAGAAAAGCACCACAGGATAGACTAGCCACAGATGATTTATTGATAGGGTTGCTGCGGCCGGCCTGGAGCTGGTGCCCTGTGCACGGCGGATCTGCAGATGCTGCTCAGGTGCAGGAGCTGGAGACAACTTGTTGCATAGCTGCGAGGAAAAGGCTACGGGAAAATCCAGTCTGCGCGCTCAAAATCTCCCGAGCAGACCACATCTAAGGTACACAAAATCATCTGCATCCCAACACTGGCTCGGTCAGGCAGACAGGTAACTGCTCTTTCAGAGCTGGGAAGTGGAAGCAGAGGCACTCGTAAGGTCGGCCAAGGGGCAGGGGATGGATTCCAGGATTACGGAGTCCCAGCACTTGGCTCTAGCTGGAGGACAGCCCTCCTGCTCCAAAGCCTCCCACCAAGCCCCGCTGCCTTGCTGGGATTCTCTCTGCCTCTTCTCACTTTGGCCACTTCACAGTGACCAGTTGTGAAGAGGTGTTAACAGTCCTGACCAGCCTCACCTGGGGCCTCCACCCACACCCCACCCACGGGCACAGGGGCTCCATTTAAGCTCAGATCTGGGCCTTCAACCCATTCCTGACCTCTAGTGTAGAAGTGCTGGTCTACAGCTCAGCCACAGCCATGCCTGGCCATGGACCTGCTGATTCCAGCCTGGAGGCTGACTTCCCAGCTTGGCCTTAGATCCGTCTCATCAGTATGGGCCTGCCTGATGATCTGGACTCTTAGTTGAACCTGGCTACTACGCAGGGTCTGCTTTGCTCATCTTGCTCAGGTATGATGGGATGGGGCCCTGGCTGGCGAGGCCCCTACCCTGCCAGCCACCTTACAGTGGCTGGCTTCCAGCTCCTCCTCACTGAGGGAGCAACGCCCCCCTTGCTGCTCCCTGACCCCAGAGCAGTCTGTGGCCCCCCACAGCTGCCTCGGTGCAAGGAGATGCACAGGCACCTCGCTAATGAGGAGTCTGTTTCCCAAACCCTTTGCTAAGGCCCAAACTGGGTGGTCAGCCCTCACTGCAACTAGAGGGGAGCAGTTCTGTGGATTGAGGGGGAAGGAGGGATGACAGGCAGTGGAGGAAATCGCAAAAACCTGAACTAAGCTAAGAAAAATACCTGCATTTCTGGAGTCTCCTGTTTGGCGTTGTCAGCGTTATTTTAACTGGTCTAATCTGCAGGTCTTTTTGGACCTATGTCTCAACCCCTCAGCCAGCATAAGGGCACTTCAGCTGCGTTCAGCCAGTTCCCTGCTTAGCTCACAACTGCAGCTCCAAAAGTAGCTTCTTGAAGGTTGCCTGTAAATGGAAAAGGGCATGCAAGCTCAGCCCAGTCCTCTTTGTCCTGGCTCTGGCTGTGTTTCACTTCTCGGCAGAGATGCAGGTGTTTTTCCATCTTTCTTTAGGGGGACAGAGGTTCCTGGAAGAAGCAACACCAGGAATGCTGGGCATGCCGGGCCTGGCTGCCTCCTCCCAACCCCTGTTTTGGCTTTGGAGATGCTCTGGGGTGATGTGTCTGAGTGAAGCCACAACAGTGCTTAGTGTCTAAGGGGAAAAAAAAATAATCCCTTAGGAAGCAGTACCAAGTGCCGCTTTCCTGCTAGGGTTTTGGAAGCCACAGAGAAGCAGTTTGCGGATAATGGGAGAGGAACCTGTGGATCGAGGCTCTCTGGACACTCCTTCCCCAGAACAGCTTTAAGGCTGCAACCGTATTGAAATAAAGCACTGACAGGTTGCTTCAGCCCAAACAGCTTGGGTGCCCTCCATGTCCCCTTGCAGACACCCTGCCTGGTACCATCCCAGACTCTTCCTGCCCATCACCTTGGTGGAGTGAGGGCTCATGGAGAGACTGAGGTAAACAAGCCTCCAAGCACTGTTTTGGGAAAACTGTTCCTTTCAGGAAAGGAGCTATACAGCTCAGCAAAACATACCTGACAATTTTCTGCTTTCATGAATATTAAAAACCAGCCGCACTGGGAGCTGACTAATCTGAAGACCCTTCCTGAACAGAGCTTTCCATGCTTCAAATTCTCTCACGGGTGTGAATCCTGAGCTGTAGCTTTTCTCTGAGGTGAGCAGACATTAGCCCGAGTGCCGACACGGGAAACTGAGGCTGGCTTATTCATCAAGGGTTCACCTGGCAAGTCAGGGCAGAGCAGAGAGCTGAAATCGGGAGTTTCCAGCACCCACTCACAGTGAGGATTACACATCGCCACTGCACGGCATGTATGAACTTGTGATCCCCAGCGGGGCTGCAGTCCCCAAGGTCACCCAGCAATCGCCTCTGGAGCAGCTCAGGACCCTGTAGTCTTGAGCCATTCTCTCTCTGAGAGCCTATTTACAGTGTAGATGGATTTGGAGAGAAACGCTAAACCACTCCCTAGCCTGAGGGTGGAGAAATGCAAGCAGGCACCCACTTACATCCGTAGGAACTGAGCTCTGCTCCTCTGCAGCAAAGTGCACAGAGCAGGTAAAGATCTGCCTGATGCCCCCTGCTCGGAAGGGCTGGGATCCATCAGTTGTACCAGATGGCCTGGGAAACGCAGCTTTCCAGGAGGGCTGCCCTAACTGCCAACAGAGAGGGGGCTGCTGTGGGTTGTGCTTCAGTTTGGTCATTAAACCTTTAAGAACCTTCTCCCACCCCTTTGTTCGGGGGAGAAGCTGCTAGGGCATGGACGGGGCGGCCAGTGGTGCTGCCGGAGCTGCAGGAGCGGGCTGTAAGGATGCTGCCTCTGGCTGCTGCAGCTGGAGGCTGGTCAGGTAAGGGGGAGGCAGGGCAAAGAGCTGCCTCTTATCCAGGTCTCCTTTGCCTTCTGAGAGAATCCTGCTTTCTGAGGCCCTGCGAAGCATTCAGATAGGCATGTTAATACAGGCCTTCCTCTTCATCCCCCTTCTCCCCATCTTCAACAGATCTTACCCTTGGGACGTCTCAGACTGTTGGGAGTCTCAGGCAGCCTTTAAGGATAACTCGACCTTTCCACCTAAAGGTGAGGTGGTGATGGCAAAGGACATGGCTCGAGTTTAGATGTTCCTCTGAGCCAGTCAAAAGGATGTGGAGCAGAGTGGCCTGAGTCACACCCATGAGGGAGAGCAGAACTCCTGCAGGTGATGGGAGCTGGCGGGGAGACCAGCACTGGCAGTGGCTCTTTAGTATTTTCCACCTCTGAAAACAGGCAGACTCTTCTGGAACAAAGCTTCTTTGCCTGCTTTTAAAAAAGGGTGGGACAAAGCAGCCTTTTCATGGCCTCCTCCCTGCTAAAGAGATGCTGCGATACTGCTGAGCTCCATCCCAAGAAGCACAAGCAGCCTTGCAGCCTAGCGCAAGGTGACATCATCTGGCCTTTGGTGCCTCTCTGACAAAAGCACCATTGTGTGACTGTCACTTCCAGGAACCCCCTGCTGTCCCCAGGTTTAATAGGGAGCTTTCCCACACACAGCCCTTCAGTCCTTGTCTCGACAGGGCAGGCCAACCCCAGCTCACAGGGAAGCTGGGTTTTATTTTCCTCCCTACCTCTATTCACTTTGCAGGAGAAAACAAATTACCTTTTCCGTCCACAGTGCTTTGGATGATTAATTAGTTTCAGTAATGAAGTAGTGTCTTGGGACCCCACCCCAATGGAGTCTCATGTACCAGGCACTGAGCGCACATGAGCATGAAAATGGTCCCTACCTCAAAGAGCTGCTAGGTTACTGCAGATAAAAAGTGCTAATTTCATTAGAAGCAGGTCAGATTCACCTGAAATAACCCTTAGAAGTGAAACCGCAATTATACGCTGTGATACCTTCAAGTAATTCTGTATTTCCCTATAAACATCGGTGTCAAGAGGCCCTGCAGAGAAGCTCCTGTTTTTGTACACATGATGTTTCATATCCTAGTTGCCCTGCAGTCTGCTATGTAGGACAAGAGGCAAGTTAGGAGATTGATGAACAGGGTTTAAAAAAAATGCAATGTTCAAACAACAAAGCTCAAAGAGCAGGAGCCAGGACTCTGTGGCAGGCTCAGAGCTGCATGAAAAAGCCTCAGACCCCCTACACGGCTGTGGGAAGGTAACTGAGTATTTTGTCTGTTGGTTTCTCATCCACAAAGCAAGGATGTTCATTTGCTACTTCATTCATTCAGTTGTTCTGGTTACAGCCAGTCCCCTGCTAAGTGACAGCTACCCAGTGCCTAGCCAGCAGGGCCAGGCCACCAGATACTGCCTGTATGAAGAGCAGGGAGCAACTGAGGATTTCTGCTGCTTACTCCAAAATCCCTGTTGTACGTTCAGTCCCTTCCCACCCCTCCCCGTGAGCCTGACAGGCCGCTAACGCAGCGGCACATCAGCAAGCTGTAGGAGCCTGGCAGCAGGGGAGATGCTCCTTGCCTGCTTCTTGGTGTTATGGCTAAGCTGTGCGGAGAGGGGAAAAACGGAGCTGATGCCTTCACAGAAGCAGGAGGGGGAGATGGGACAGGGGTGATTAACAGGACTGCTTTGCTCTTGCTCTCTCTGGGAGCTGGTGTTTATTGCTTGTTTAGAGAGAGAATAAAAATTGAAAGTCAATTTTTAGTTCTGTAGCTCTTCTCAGGAGCGTTTGTGACAGCTGTTCTTTGGGAGCAGAGCACCCATTCAGACCGCGAGCAGTCTATGGCCATGGGAGCAGGGCAGGACCCACCACGGTGTGGCCGTGCAGGTGGAGGGAGCTGCAGTGCGTGGGGTGAGGGCTTCAGGGGTGCTTAACAAGGGCCCTGGCAGCAGCTCACACTGGCGTAGCACAGAGATGGGGAGAAATCCTAATCCTGCTGCCATGCTGAGGCTCTGACAAAGGCAGGTGCCAGGATTTCAGGCCTCTAAATAATGCAACACTTCCCTCTGCTTTTATGTAATGATGCTATTTTAGTGTAGGTAGTCCAAGCGAAGGAGGACAGCAAACTGGAGGCAAAGGCAGCTAGAGAGGCAGGCTGGGCGAGCCATGCTCTGCACGTGGGGATGGAGAGGAAGCATCAGTGCTCCTGAGGCTCAGTACAGGCAGGTGAGGTTAAGATGTAGGAGGCAGAGGAGAGAAGACCCACATGTTCAAACTGGTAACTAAGTCAACCCAGCCCCTGCTCCCAAGAGGGCCAGGTGTGACCTACTGTGGTTCTCCACTTCCAGCACCCCGGCTGCTCGGCAGCCAGGAGAAACTATGTGGCTTCAGCCTCCTCCTTAAAGTCCCTGTGACTTCAGGATGCAGGGGAGAGTGATGCTGAGCCTGTCTACCCAGGGTGGATACTTATCCAAAGAAGGAGGAATTTAGTTTGCTGTTGAGAATCTGGGGAAGCTACATCTGCATGACTAACACCTGCTTTTGGTAAATGCTGCAGGGAGGAACCATCTCCTGGCTTCTAAACTTGCTATCGCGCACCATATGCATCTTGGGTGTTGTCCTCCAGCTCTGTGTCTTGTGGTTTCTCCCAGCCACCCACTAGCGAAATTAGCATTTTCTGTGCATATCTACAGCAGAGGTAGGAAGCTGGACTTGGCATCTCTATCTTTGAGCAAGCAGAATTCAAGCTACAATGAAGACTTGATCTCCATTTGCATTCGGAAACAGCGCTCGATTACAAACTAGACCAGAATGAAAATGGGAGGGATGCTGAGCTGCCTAGCACGCTGCTATGTGCAAACCAGGTTTCATGCCTCGTTTGCTAGGTGCAATCAGGCTTCGTTCTCTTTCATGACGGAGAGCTCTTTGTTAGCTCAAGTCCTGGGTGCAGCTGAACCTTTCTACTTCTCCATGTCGGCAGCTTTCATGAACAGCCTTGCTATGTACTGGTCTGAGACAGTCAGGGACTGAAATAATCTGCTTTATTCCCAGGCAAGGAGACTTTTTCTGTGTAGCTGTTAATACTATCGATCTGCAAACAGTTCCACTCGAGAAAACATTTCTTACAGAAAGCCCAGTGACTTATAGTCAGACTCCAAGTGCCACACAGAAAGGATGTGTCTGCATCGGAGAGCACCAACGGTACAGCAATTCCAGCCAGGAACAGGCCATTGAGCTTGGAGGGGGTCAGTCACCAAAGGGCCACAGGGACTGTGTAAGGTCTATTAGTAAAGACTTGGTGTGCAGTACTGAAAGATCCTGCCTCCTTAGTAAAATCTGCAGAGTCAGGTCCAATGTTTAGATGCAGCTATTAAGAGGGATTTTCTAAAGCACACGATTCCTAATTCCCGTTGACTTCGGAAGGAATGTTGGTTGTTCTGAACAACACATGGGGCACAAATGTCTTTTGAAATCTGCTCAAGAGCTCTTGTATTGTGTGTGTTTCTGGAAGACCGAAGGGAGCTCACCCCTTGTTGCAAATGGGAAGTGATTTAGATCACTTAAAGAATCACACCCCTCTCCTGCCAGGCTGCCCCTGGGCAGGCATCAGTCCCACCCAGGTATTAACCCAGATGTGAAGACCTGAGCAGAGCCAGGCACAGCATGGCTGGCATGCTGCTTCTCGCCAAATGGTCCTTGGTTAGAAATTATTGAATGCTAATAAAATTTCCAGTAGACCGTGGTAACTCTTCTCTGTGGCAGTCCCTAAATCTAAAGGAAGGTCTCTGGGTTCTCCTCAAATTGTCCATAAAATCTTATTCAGATTTGGAAAGAAGACTGTTACTACAAGAGAAAGAAAATTGAACGCTAATTGTGTCATTTCCAAACTCCAGAATATGAAGCAGTTCAAGGACTCTGTTAGCCTCGGGAGCTACTGAGGTTAGTGAATCATGATGAGATAAACAGCCTGGGTTTAGATAGTGGGAATTATGGATAAAGAGGGTTTTACTGTAACAGTATTTGTTGTCACAGAGGTCTTGTCATCAAAACTGTACCAGAGTATCGCAGCCAAGTGCCAAGGCAGAGGCAAGCAGCCTGGGCTGGGCTTTCAGGCTCCTGGACAAGCTGGGGTTAGCAGTGGTGTCAGCAGCTAGGTGTGAAGCTGTGGACATGAATGCATCCTGTGCTGCTTGCATACAGGTCAACGATTAACCACAAACAATATTCCCTGTCCCAGCTCACAGCTTCTCCAGCCCTGGGCTTGGATGCAAGGAAGCAAGACGGGCAGGAGACCAGCATTGCCCTGGGGGGCAACAACATGAAAAGAAGAAAATGTGCCTGGGCTGGAAGTTTAGGTCCTGTAATCATTAATGGCAGCGGCACAGGCTGCAGCAGGACTGAACCGGTCCATGTTGGCTTGGGATCACTGAACCTTAGTGCTTCGTGAACTGCATATGGCTCTGTGGTAGGTACAGGGCACTCAGAGCGGCAGCAGGTGTTGATGGCAGACACCAGCATTTGGGCCAGTGCTACCAAAGGACCTGTGTGCCTTACACCCTCCTGGAGCCAGCTGTAAATGCCTAGTCCTCCATCACACTGCATTTAGCCTTAACACGTCCCACTGCTCTTCTTCCTGTGACAAAAATAATTTGTTTTTAGAAAGAAAACCCTGCAGCTCAGAGGGTTTGGTGGGATTCCTGGGGGTACGCTGGACCTGGCTGTGCAGAGGCAGCAGGTTGATTCAGGGCCCTGGCCTGCAATGCTCTCTGCAATGCAAGGGTCCGCACCCCCCCCTCCCTCCAGCAGACCCACCATGTGGCAGTAGCTCTGCAGCAGCAGAGTGACAGAAGGATGGAGGAAGGGGGAAGTGACTCAGGTGTCCTGAAAACAGTCAGGCAGTTGCCAATTAGTCCAAACAACCCATCTGGCCCAGGGAAAGGCCACTAAGAGAATGTCTAATCAGTGCTGCAGGAAAGAAAGAAAACCATTCTGTAATGCCTTTGAAAAATTCCTGCTCCCCCATCAAAGTACCCTTCCCTCCAGGGACCCATTCAAGATTTTTATTCTGTAGATTTATCATAGAGTTATTTGGTCAAAACATAAAGTAGCTTGCCAAAGTATTATGTTAAGTAGCACTGATTCTGTTTGCCTTCAGGCCTCGTTTAGTACAGAGCAAAAGCAGAATGAAGAACCAAGCTATTGTTAGCAAATCTTATTTCACTAGGCAGAATTTTGCTTTGTGGTCATTGTCCCTCAGGGTCCCCTCTCCTCCGAACACTGATCCAGAAAGTACAAAGGGCCCTTGCATCGGACAAAATCAAGACAGCATCTACAAAGGCACCCACTGTTGTGGCACTAGGTCGAGCCTTCCTCCCATGTCCAGTGTGGACACCTAAGAACCAGAAAGGCTGAGGTCAAAGCACGAGGTTACACCATAGCTACAAGCTGCTGCTTTTTCATTTTTAATTTTTCCCTGCATGTAGATAGCTTCACCCATGGGACAGGTTTAAGCGTTTGTATTTTCATGGACCATTCTGTTTTGTTCCTGTTCCTGAAACATGTCAGCCTGCTCTAGTGGAAACCAACGTGTGCACTTGTATTAGCTGCAGAAGGAGGGTGTCTGCTCCACCAGTGTAACAAAGGCACTCCCCGCCATGGGCATCCCCAGTTTCCTGTCCTTGCCCATGCAGGTGTCACTCAGTTTAAGGCACCTCCTGTTAACAAGCTAATCCAATGTGCTCGCTACCACTCTGGTTGCCATCTCAGTTACATTTTTTCAGACACCAATATATTGTTCTACAGCAGAATGTAATTTGAAAGCCGTTGTATTTCATGTCTGTAATAGTCTAAAACCAGTAACATAATTGTTGAAAAAGCTACTTTTTTTCAAACTGGATAAAAGCTTTGCAGAGATCTCATACACTGATATTTTAGCTAGTGAAATCAAATGTTTCAGTAATATAAGGATAATACTGTAAAAGCCACTTTATTTTACAATTAAAAGGTACCTGCCTCATTGCCAAGATTTAACATCAGACAAAAAGCTCTGTCGTGTTCTATTTATTACTAACATTTTAATTTAGCTTTTATCTGTTTAACTGCTGCTTTTATTAGCCTTCAACTAAACTCCAATCCATCATGACTCTTATGCAAAACAGTATCAATATGCCTCACTAGTTCCACCCCCTCACTGGAGAAGCCATCCAGTTTTCAGCACTCTGAGTAAGGCATTAAAAGGTCACTGTTGCTTAGAGATGACACATTTCACTGATCCCTCCATCCATCTGTTATCAATCATACATAGCATGCTCTCTGAACAGGGTATAAGAACTGAACCATCTATAATCACCAGTCACTTCTCAAAAACTAGGTCATAGTATGTGGCTACTGAAAAAACCCTAAGCTGTCTTCTGTTACAGTGGCCTGTATTCACAGCTAAACCAGTCCCCACTCATTTCAGCTCAGAAGTTAAGTGGCAGAAGATAACTAATCATTATTCTGTGGCAAGAAGTCCAGAAGGGATTTAGGGTTGGAGATGAGCAGGGTGAAAACCTGCAAGAGATTGTAAGTCAGTGGGGTGGCTCTACGGCACGGTGAGACATCCCCAAGCACTGAGCAGAAGGCTAGATTCTCATATAATCTCAGAGGTGTTTATTCCTCTCCTCCCACTCAAGACGTACAAGCAGAGTGTAGTCAGTTCTACCATAGCCACACAATGCTGCCTAGAAACACTGTGCATGACGCCACTGCAAAAACATCGCGTTAAGAGCTTCTTCCCTTTGCATTATGATAATACAAAGAGCAGAAACTGGATAAAACAAGCTTGGGTTCATCTGAGACACGGCAGACTCAGTTCTTCTAGAAAAGCAGCTTCCACATTTTTAAAGCCATTTCTTCAGTTTATGAAAATTAAATTTTCTGTAAGGCTAGTAAAGCAGCATATGCATGAAACACTCCTGAGCCTGCCAAGGCGACCACGGACTGGAGGATGCATGCAGAGAGGCCCAAGGAGCTGCACCTGCATCACCCATCCTTCCAACCCACGCCTTCCCCCTTCCTTGGGCCGCGGTGACAAGGGACCTCTGGGAGATACAGTCCCACTTTGGCTAATTAGGGCTGCAGGGCAAACTGGGAAGGGGAGGGGCCATAAAACTCAGTGGCAGGGTAGGAAGCCCTTCCTGGAGGGGAGGTGGGAGCAGGGTGAGGAGCAGTGGCTGGGAGGTTGTGGTTCTACAACTCTGCTTGTGAGAGGAGGCCCTGCAGTCTCGGGCTGAGGCTGCTCATTTTCCCTGGAGCAATGGATTCTTGCCAGACGGCTCACCTCCTTCCTCAGCATCCTGGCAGCGCCCATCCTGCAGAAAGGTAAGACCTGTAATGTGGCTGTCAACTCCTAATGTATGGTGACTTCCCCTCCCAAGGGCATCTCTGTCAGGTCTGTTATCTTCTTAAAGATCAGCAAACAGACTGTGGGAACCAAACTCAGGTGCCATTTGCAGTGTGAAACACTAAAATGCTTTTCAGTAGAGCAGGGCACTGAATAGTAGTAGTTTCAGTACTGCCTGCCCTTGTTAAACCCACTAACTAGTCCTCTGGCATGGGAGAGGGCAAAGAACCTGCTAAGGGGGCTGGGGTGGTGAAGGCTCCAGCGAAGGTGTAATAGGAAGGGATGCAAAATCCACTGGATCATGAAAATGGGCTAATGTGTTTGTCTGGGCACACCAAAGATCCCTGCAGAGCTGCTGCATAGATGCTAATTGGAGCATTCAGGTCTAAGGGTGTCTGTCTTTACACCCAGGTCTCCTCCTCTTGGGAAGGAGGAGGTAAGAGGCTTCCTGGCATGGCTCAGGTAGGACCCTTGGAACACGCTGCAGGACTCCTCTGCCTCCGGGGAAGCCCAGCCTGATCCCCATCCCTGTGCAGAAGACTCTGCTATAGCTGCAACAAATAGAGGAAAACAAACTAATGAGGCATTAGGGCTAAACTTAGCTGCAATTAACACTTAATTGCCATCCTGAAAACACTTGCTGTATTTTGCCAGGGCCTGGAAAGGTAAAACCAATTAGCTTAATCTTGCATGGTAGAAATCTTAAACTGGCTCAGATGCCTGTCATGGATGGGACCCTGGGAGTAACTGGTGTTTCTGAGACTGAGCAGTGCTGCAGGTGGGTCGAGTAACGGGCCACAGCCCTGCTTGGGGTACCAGGTGCCTGGGGAAGAGAAAGGCCGTACAGCAAGGATGCCTTGAGCCAAGTCATCCCCTCTGCTCTTGATGCCCTTGTGCCAATCTCAGTTTTCTTAGCCTGCTTGTCTGAGAGACTGTTCTTCTCTGTGCCTGTAGCTTTGTTGCATTGACTGGTATCTTAACAAAGCAGATGGCAGCTAGGGTTGCAGGCAAAGGTATGTGGGCTGCTGGACAGAAGTATAGAAAGATCCAGTGAGTAGGCAGAGGACAGAAAGCCGTTCATGATCACCTGTAGATCTCCTTCCAAGTCACTGGTGCAAGTTCCTAAGGGTTTCTTTGGGTAGACTTGTAGGCTGTGCTGAGGAGGACTGACTATAGCCTGATCGCGTACTGCCTGCATGAAGCTGCATGAGCCTTTCTTAGGCCTCTGCTTTGGAGAACTGCCAAAATTGACACTAGACTTTCTGCAGAAGGTATTGGAGCAAGTTTGTACATGCTCATAGATACTTGGTTTGGATACCTAAAACCACTGCTCTCTCCTGGAGGCTATAGGCTCTAATATGTATCAGCAAGCAACCCTTGCATGTTCTCCAGAGAAGCAGGGAAGGTATCCTAGAAAAAGATGCTCTCTTGGAGCATACTTTGGGGTAAATACATACTCCTTTTGGTATGGGGGAGAAGGAGGAAGAGAAATGTACAGGCTTGGAGAAGCTTGTCTCTCAAGTCCTCCTGTCACCTTCCCATAAAGTCTGCTATGTGCCTGTATGCTTGTCAGTATAAATGTTGATTGGACCCATGACTGCAGCATGGGACTACCTTCCACAGTACTGTTCCTCATGTGATCTAGTGAATGTCACTATGTGAAGATGATATTTATTTAAAGGCTTTGGGTGAACTGACGTGGCCCAGCTCTCCTGTCTGTAAAGCATCTAGTAAATGAGACTTGGTTACCAACATGGAGCATTTCCCCACCACCGCTGTGTACTATCAGCTGTGTCCTTAACTGGCTCAGGGTGTGCTAGCAGTTTGGAGCAGACATATGAGATGCTTATGTTTTACACACTAACCATGTAAGAACTGTCATCTGTTTTTCCTGCGCCTTCCTGTAAATGAAAGGAAGGTGCATGGCATTCTGAGAACTAAAGAAAGGTCCACACCAGCAGTCTGAAGACTGCAGAAGTATTTTAAGATGCTAGGATTGTTTTCTTTCACAGCCCAGGGCTATCATTAGCTGAGCATTTGGATGCTCTTCCAAAGAGGCTGAAAGGAAAAGCGCTCCAGGAACCGCAGCAGAACCAACTCCCATCCAACAACAACAGAGCCTGGCATGCAGCTAGAGAGGTCTGTACTGGGGCAAGTGCTCCAGCAGTTTGCACTTCCACTTTTAAGTCTGTGCTTCAGCTGCAGCAGACCAAATAACTTCATTATAGTGCGAGAGGCTGCAAAGACTAACCAAGAAACCCAGCAGCTGGGAGTTCAGTTTCTATCTTTTTTTTTAGTACTGATCACAACTCCAGCTCAGATTAACGTGAAGCTAGCAGAAAAACTTAGCACCAAGCATAATAACTCAGGAAGGGTTTATAGGCAGAATATATCAGAGGAATCTATGAAGCAGTTATCTTGGTTAACTTCTATTCTGTAGTAAGAAGATTGTATGCGTGTGCAAACTGAAGGAACTGTGTTCTAGAAGAATCTCATGAACAAGTCTATTCAACATCTCTGCCTCTGGAGTCTGCCACACAGGGATAAATTAAACTGAGATGGCTGAAGGCAGTCACCCTGCCCTCTGCCAGCTGTCCACCTGGTTCCTCTCCTTCTGTAGCAAGAGCAGATAAATGACATCCATATTTGCTCCTGAACCATTGCAATTTATAGGCTGGCATGGCTTTAAGTGTAAGCTGCTGTATGAAGGCAGCCCAGCTATGAGACTGGGAGCTGCTGGGGTGCAGGAGAGGCAGGTTCTGTCCCTGCTGCCTCTGCTTCACAAGGTTGCACTGCAGGATTGTAACTTTTACTCATCCTGATTTAAACAGATGTCATGTCACACTTCAACACTACCAGCTGATATTTGGCAGTCAATATGACTTATGGTGTGGCTAGATTGCAGTTCCTCACTACAATACCATGTGGAGAAATTGCAAAGCATTGAGGCTCTGCTTAAGACCTTGGATGCAGCAAGAATGATCAGGATAAGAGGGAGGCTGAAGTGAGAACCCAGTTGTCATGCTGAGGAGAACTCAGGCATTTCTGATGTATCCTCTGTCAAGGTTTATAAATGTTTCTGCTTCTCTGGCACATTGACCTCTGGGGAAAAAGACTTCTCCATTTAATTAAGCGTAAGAAATGTGGAGGTAACAGAAGAAACACATTAGTCTGGATGCCTGCCTCCTTCTTGTTTGTTCATCCTGGTGCTTGGATGGGCACAGCACCAGTTGGCTGTTCCCTTATGAAATGATTAAATAATCTAACATCTGGCTCCTTTCTGAGTGTTAATACCTGCTTAGGTCCAAGCTAGACCTTCCAAACAGACCTGAAATTTCTAGGCTTCGTAGAATCTTAAGCGCAAATTCCAGGGAAACTGATTCTGTGCCTTAAAGGTAATTAAATGGAGTGACTTTGGGAATTGCTGGCAGCCGGCTGTCTGCGGGTAAAACAGGCTTTGACACTTACTCCTACCGTGTCCTTGTACAACTTGCTACTCAAAACAGCTGAATTTCACTAGGGCTACTTGACTGGCAGTGAAGTGCTGGACTGAGGGTAGCGTTGCTCTAGGAAGGTAACAGCTGACCTTCTCCTCTGGTCAGTGCTAGCTCTGTGGAAGCTGGGAACAGATGCAGGGCATGTCGTGATGTTAGCCCTTCACATAAAGCCATCCATTCCCTGGTCTCCCAGGGCAAGATTTCCCAAGCAACCTCAGGAGCATCAAGGAAATGTTTTGTGTTTTACAAAACCCATCTATACCCCTAGGCCTGTATCCATAAGCATCTTTAGCAAAGCTTTCCTGTTACTGTTTCAGTGTTGCATGGGCTCCACAACATCTTTCCTCTGAACTTCCGTGAGAGCCTTCACCTGGCTGAGGGGAGAACTTGGCTATTTAGTTGTTCACTAACAGGCACCCAGTACTGTGTCTAAGGAAGGGGTGACCCTGCTGGACTGGGGAGCTATTTGGGCCCTCAGGAAGGACTTTCACATTCTTCACGTTAGCTGCCACTTGACTTCTGCAGGAAGAAAAATCTTGTATTGCACATAAGCTCCCTAGAGTGCTGAGAAGGCTCAAATATCTGCAGATGAACCCACTTCAGCAGAGAGCCAGCTCCACCAGAATGCTGACTCTGCACACAGGATCTTGAGTGGGTGCTGCCAGACACCCAGACCTGGATGGCCTGGGGCAGCAGCAGACAGCAGATACGGCATGCTGCTTCTCCCTGGGAGGTGGAGGAACGCCTGCCTGCGCTGGGTGCGTGGAGCTGCGCAATGAATTGGACTGTCATAAACAGCAACTTGACGTGCCTGTCAGAGCACAGTGTACTTATTCAAGTAGCAAACTAATTTCATCATCTCCCCTGCCAGGGTAAGAGGTAGAGGGATTAGTTTGAACTCTGACGATCATAGAATAACATGGCAGCTGTATGCAGCTAATAATCCACTGGGAGGATTAGCAAACTTAAAGTTGTCTAGCTCTGCATAATGGGAAGCTAAGAACAGCAGCTTCCCTGTTCTACCTATTGCATTTGCATTCCCTCCAGTGGAAGCATAGAACATGATGAGACAAGGTTTTCCAGTCTGGTATGAAATGGGAATCTAATGTGTGACTAATGGAGTATTGCTAGCAATTCTACAAGTATCCATTCAGTCAGGAATATGGATTTAAGCTTTACTATGAGAGTGCATCTTAAATACTTACTGCAAAAAAGCAGATCACAATTTCAGCAGACTAATGTTAAAACATGTCATTTGAGGCTCTCCGGGAGTAATGCCCTCTAGCCTGTGTGCTCTGCGGGTCCTGAAGTCTGCAAGCAGACTGCTCTGCTAATGCATGGAGAATGCCACTGAACTCCTCCCAGGTTCCCTGGCATAATTCATATACAATTGGCAAAAGAGCCCAGTACAAAACACGGGACGGTAAGATGCCAAGGAGTAGACTTAGCAACTGGAGTTGCTACTTTTCTTACCACCCTCTCTCCCTCCCCACACTCTAAGGGCAACTTTGAGTGCTAGGTAGCTCAAGGCTTTTTCCCTGGGGCAAGTGCTTTTAATCACAGACTGGAGACCAGAATCAGACATAGTAGTAGGAAGGCAGTTTCAGAGCTTGTATCAATTTACTAATGAATAACTAGAGTAACCCACTCTGTCAAAGCCAGGAAAATACAGAGCTGTGACTCCTCATCCTCCTCCCTCGTCCCCTTCTGGAGTGGCAGAAGCAATGAGTAACAGCCTGCCTATGCTGCGGGCTGCCCCTGTGCTCAGCTGGGCTCCGTCACCAACTGCTCCAGTGATGGCTCATGCTGCCTCCTCCCATGTTGTGGGGCATAGACAGCAGCATAGGAAATGTTGTGCTGGGGCTTGTACTGTGCGACTTTTCTCTTCCGCTCCAGTAGAGAATTCCAGTGGAACACTGGAGTGCACAAAGGATGAAAGCTTCAGCACAACGTGCCCCTGCCAACGCTTGGCAGGGCTGCAGGACTTTTCTTGCTCTTGCAGTGCAAACAGGCACTACCGCTCACAATAAGATGGTAGCAAAATACTAGTTTCCACCAATAGCTTCTTCCAGTGTTTCCTCCCAGTTGCAACTGGTGCTGCTGAGAGTCCATGGGAAAAAAAACTCTAGCATAGACAAGGCCTCTGCATGCAAATGAATGCTATATAAATAACCCCCATCTTCCCTCAGTTCCTAGGTTGTGTACTCTATGCACTAGAATTCTCTTCAAAGACCTCCCAGTTCATTCTTTATGCTCTAATTAAGGATCAGTGCCAATTAACTATCTTCAATAGAGGAGCATCTTCCGCTCAGCAGCCAGGAAGTGTCTGAATAAGATCCTGCTGTACAATATGCACATGAAAAGGGAAGCCCTCCCTTTTTGGAAAGGGCTTCCAAGATTAAAAACCCAGTATAGAATACAGGATGCCTACTTTTAAAAATATTGTGTGATAAGATTAGCTGACGGCATCCACGAATGTAGAGTGGTTTCTTACATGCTTCGTGCAGTACTCAAGCGTGCTATTGCACTGCCAAGACTCTGAGCTAGATACCATCGTGGCAATAGCATGTGTGAAAACAGAATGCAACACTTCCTAGAAACTGCTATTAAAATACTGTCTGCTTTTTCTTGGAAGGGTGTTATCCAGTCAAGGATCAGCAGAAGTGCAGTGTCAAATCTGATGCTAAATATTGATTCAGATCAAAATTACCAATAGTTACACCAGCATCTAAACTGGCCCCAGTAGTCCTCAACCATTGCCTTTGCTTCTTATAGATGTTCACCTGTTCCATAAGTAACCAGGCAGTTTAGATTGCTGCTGCACTGTGTTCTGAGCAAGAGCTGTGCTAATAGTCTGAGCAGGCAAAGGCAGGGGAATGTCATTTCTGAGCTTGGCTGGAGATGAATACATCAGCTCCCCAGCCAGTTACAGGCTAAGTTTAAAAAGCGCTATTCTAAATGAAAATTAGATGGTTAAACACTGCAGGGGGGGAGGGCGGGAAATAGAATAATCCCTTCAAAGCTTTAAATGGAAGATTCTCAAACGTGCTTCAGCTGATGTGAGACATATGAACTGCTTCAGAACTCAGACCCCAGCAAAACTTCAGCCAGGTACAACAGCTGCACTGCCTTCTGGGGTAGAGACCACTGAAGCTAGTCACCCAGCTAACTGTAGATAAATTTGGTGACCATTCACAGGCTGTTCTTAAGAATAAAGGGCTACAGGAGGAAGAGCACAGACTTGATGAGAAACAGGAACTGTAAAACTGTATTGGAGGATGGGGGAAAGCAGCATATTATTCCATGAGCAGCAGAATCCACAAAGTCTAGTCTGATGGGACTGACATCCATAACATGTGCCAGGCCACTGATATTTCAGTATACAATAACATAATATATTTGGAACCATCAGTGAATTTGAGTGCTTTTGTGGAGCAGATGGTGTACATCTCATTTTTCACACACACAGAAACCTAAACAGGCTAAATAAATCTCTTCAGTTCAAGGAGAATCCCCATACCTGCTCAGCGGAGACTAGAGTTTTACGTTTGAGTTTTGCTAACTGATCCCTTTGCAAAGAGCAGGGGAAGGATCTATCCTAATATGCTTTGGGAATTTCTGGAGAAGCTTGTTACAATCCTGATTGTGCTGAGATTTGAGCTTTAGAGAGGGAGGGGGGGAGGGGAAATGCAGAACAGCACACTGCAACCAAGTCACTCCAGTGAAGGTAACCTTTTATTCCATGTGGGGTTCAGCTCTTTTGAACTTACCCGAATCCTTCTCATGGCTGCCACAATCTCCACGCGGCTGTTGGGCCTGGGTACATCCAAGCTACCGATGTACTGAAAGACAGAACAGTGAGATGTCTGTAAACTAATGCACAAGTTAATGGTGTAGGCTTCTTCAAAACAAACAGCATCTCTCAGTAATTTAGCCCCTGCTTGGTTAGAGTCTCTTGACCCAGGACATGATAGGAGTGTCTGTTGTGGATAATATTATCAAAGTCAGGGAGAAGTTCACGGATTTCTAACATTGGGTGTGAGCCTCTGACCTCATTCAGGTTCTGGATGTGCCTTTACCAGTGCTTTGCAGGGCAATGTCTGTTGCTAATCAAGTCACGATCCAGTGGGTCTGCAAATGGGACTGTCCGTCCTTTGTCATTCCTCACTACACCTGCTTTTAAAAGACTCAAAGCTAAAAGCATAGAAGAGTTGGAAAGTTGCCAGGATGTGCAACAACTAGCTTTCCTGGGAAAGGTTCATGATTCTGGCCTAACTTCTCAGTCTGGACCATCCTCCCTCTGGACACTATTGTCCCTGCTTGGTTGGACCAGCTCAGCTGTCCGCAGAATCCTGGTAAAGCCACTCAGATCTGTGTCCTACACCAGCTGTTTTTAACGGTGCTTATGGGAGCTGCAGTCCTAAACAAGCTGCCTGGCTGAGCTGTGATAGCAGCTGCCCTTGGCATTGGGTGTCTGCATTTAAGTGTAAGCATCAGTCCCAGCAGGGCCCCTTACTCAGCGGCTGAGGCACGGGCAGACGGCAGGTTCCCAGCACCTCCGCCTCTACCGCTTCACCACACCTACAGCTTTCTGCAAGTCGGTTGCTTGTTCTCTTGCATGCAAGGACAGTATGCTGCTGGCACTACGTGGGTTCTTAGGGTAGACCTGCAGGCAGACAGCTTCCTGCTGCTGGCATTTCTCCCGCCTGCGTTCTGTTTCCTGTGCTGCCTGTACTCTCCCCTTACACTGGGTTGTAATGTTTGTGTGCCACAGCAGACTCTGGTTGTGCACCTGTTGGCAGGAGGTGGCTGCTGCAGCATGGTGGTACCTGTGACAGCACACGTGGCACAGATGCACACAAGGAGTGTTGCCTGCACTGCTGCCAAGCGGAGGAGGCACAAAGCTGCCAACTCAGCCTTGGGAATGAGGAAAACATGAGTGTCCTGGACAGTCACCTTGTGTGTGGAGCAAAAGGCCATTAATGTTGTAAAGCGGTGTGGCTCACAGCTGTGAGGAAAGACTTGCACATCAAGGGCATGTCGATGAGGGCAAGAAAAATGCTATCTGAGTGAGAGGGTGAGCGGCTTGATGAGAAATGCCAGTGTCCTGCCAGCATGGCCTGGTGCTGGGTGCAGTGCTGTGGCTCAAGAAGCTGAGGGCAGGGTGCTGGACTCAGCACTGGTGGATTCCCAGCAGGGTCCATCGGCTCCCTAAGTGTAATAATATGGCTGTCTGTGCATGATTGTCATGGGCAGGTTAGTGGGGGGGCAGAGGGCAGTTTACAAAGCTTAGTCACCCTCTCAAGAGCATTTGGTATGAATTGCATCTGGCTTTAGAGCGTGTGGTTTCAAGTTGTGGTGGGGTTTTTTTGGGTGGTGTTTTTGGTTTTGGGTTTTTTTTTTTGAAGTTGTTCCCCTGCAGAGCGGGGAGGAGGAGAAGGGGCAGCTAATCAGGAGGCCCTGCAAGTGTACATATGAACAGAGACAAAATAATTCCCCAAGAGCAGCCCCATAGTTATCAGTGTTACTGACACAGTTCTGGTTTTATTTCTTTACTGTAACAGTTGCAGCTTGCAATGGGTTTTATCTTGAAAAACTTCTACTTAATAGGGCTTTCAGAGATGAGTTCTCCTGGCTCAGTATTTACTGCTCTTTCACTTGCCTTGAAATAAACACCGCGAGCAATCTGAAAGGTCATCTGGCTTTTCTGATGCTTCTGTAAATGCCTTTGCAAAATGGCATTTTTAAGAGCAGTTAAGTTCAGCTATAGCCTTTGGTAAACCACAGGAGAGTCAAACTGCTCAGGCCACGAGAGCTCAAGGGCAGCAGGGAAGGGAGCAACAGAGCTAGGATTTCCTTCTGCCCTGGCAGCAAGGGCATATCTGTATGACTCCAGATCTGTGGTCTCCTTGGTTTGCAGGCATCTCCTTCCCTGCTCTGTGGTGGCTGTCAGTACAAGTCACAGGTAATCCAGATTAATTCAGTGCAGCCAGCTGCCCTTCTGTCTGTGAACAACAGAGCTGCAGTGGGGGACAGGCCATGCTACCAAAGATAAATTAATAGGTGGGGGCAAGAGGGGAGCTGGTGAATGCTGAGCCAGAAGAGATTCTCATAGACTTCCTGCTTTGGCCTTGCTGCAGAGTTTGGATACTCATGTTCGTGTGCAGAGCCCTGCCAGCTCACGATGCTCTGCGCAAACAGCCACCTTTCCACAAGCAGCTCCCAGTACGGACCTCCTGAAGTTTGTCCCTGAAGATTATAGGGCAAGTAAGACAGTTTGGTATGCGGAGATTAGAGGCTAAATGTGGTCAGTAAGATTGCCTGGTGTGAGACACCTGGCAGCCAGTTACAGCCTTGTCATTGTCAGAGTTGCAGCTGACTGATGTGCCCACAATGAGCGTCCTAATTGGAAGAGACAGACTTCAGAGCAGAAGCAAGCAAGCATGTTACTAAGGTAATGCAAACCCCATCTCAGACCCACACATCTTAACAGTGTGTTATCCACTCTCTGAATAGCTCTGCGTGCCCGAAGCTGTCAATCTGAAGAAGCCCATTTCACTCAGTTAAACGTATAGTTGCGTCACATCTTTTAAAAATTAAAATAAGGATTTTTCTTCTCCTCAGCACACTCTGTGGCATAGCAAATGTTAATTTAAAAAAAGAAATCAAAGATTAATTGTTTTTCTCCACTACAGAAGAGAGAGATTTTTTAAAATAAGTGATTAACTGTCTATTCAGATCCATCCTATATCCTGCTTAAATCTTACAGCTTTTTTAGCAGGAAAACCAAAATGCACAAAATCCACATTTCAGAGCTTTATTTGAATATATATGCCCCTTCTTTCCAGCTCAGGAGACAGCAGGCGTGAATTCCATTTCTAATCTGTGTTCGGCCACCTGCAAAGAAGGGAAGGGAACCCTAGACTTGCTCCAGCAAAATGCAGTTCTTCTTGTCAGCTGAATTATAAACCCATTCCCCACGCTGTCTGCAGAATGTCAATTCCAATGGAGTGACTTTCCCAGAGTGATGGTGTGCTGCCAGACTGTTCTTCGTGATCAATACAAAATCTCCGACAATATCAGTATTTCTTTCTGATACCTGAAGACTGCATGCATTTAAATGAGGACCTTGCCTGCCCAGCTTTTCATGCAGGGAACAGGTCAGATGGAATGAGGCACTAATACGGTTTTAAGCAGCACAGAACGGTCTGCTGGTGTCCAGGGGAATACAGAGCTGTCACCTCGCTGCGGCAGGAATGGGGGCCTGCCCGATGGGGGCCAGGACAGGCACCAGATCGAGCAAGGACGTGGCCTGGCACAGGCAGCACCCACTGCGCTGTCAAGGGGGGTCTCTCCAGATCAGGTCTCAAACAAAGCGCACAAGGCAGCTTCTAAGGATTAAACAGCGGAAAGAATACTAGGAAAAGAGCAAGAACCTGTTTGATTGTGATAACTAAACATAAGGCTTTCACAATTTTTTGGTGCTTTCTTTAGACTTCCTTAGATCTGGCGCACAGCTGCACGGGCCAGGGGCACTCCCAGGGCTGAAGAAATACACCACGGGCAGGGCTGGAGGGGGCACAGCGGGCCCCGGCCTCCAGCCTGCGGTGCCACCGGCCCCGTGGCCGGCACATGCCCCGCTGGCGGCAGCTGTGCCCAGGGCTGGTCTGCAACAGGCGAGGGCAAAGAGGGCCCGGCGCCGCGGGGGGAACCTGCCCGGGGAAGCCTCGGCCTCTGCCAAAGCCGCCCGGAGCCTGAAGGGGCGAGGGGCTCTGACAGGCGGGGTGGGGTGTGGGGTGTCCTTGCTGCGCCCCCCACCCCCGACCGAGGGCCCCGCCGGGCGGGACGGCTGCCGCCCGGGGCTACG
>JAVKLA010000052.1:18545079-18609322 GCA_034782735.1 Sagittarius serpentarius | reverse complement strand
CGGGCCGGCGCGGAGGGGAGGAGGGGGGCCGCGCCTCCCGGCGGCCGCGCGTCACGGTGGACAGCTCCAAGGCCAAGACCTCGCTGGAGGCGCTGAAGATCAGCCTGCGGCAGCTCCGCTGGAGGGAGGTGAGCGCCCACCCGGCCCGCGGGGCGGCCCGCAGCCCCCGGCCCTCAGGAGGCTCCTGGAGCTCTGCCCGGGGCCTTCTTCCCCTTCCCCGCCTGTCCCCCGCTCCGGCAGGGCCCCGGCCCGGCCTAGCGGTGGCCCCAGCTCCGGCCTTTCCCTCCGCTGGCCGCCCTGCTCTGCCAGGGATCTCGGGAAAACCTCCCTTCCGTTGCCTTCGGGTCTGCCTCTGGCAAAGCCTTTCCCCTTCCCCCTCCTCCCCCTCCTCCTCCGTCCCCTTCCCCTGTCTCCTTGACCCAGCGCCCACGCAGGCTTCTGTAGGCAGGGGCTCATCCCGGCTGGTGTCATCTCGACGCTGGGGTTGTTTCTAATTAGACGTCAAGTCTGGAGGCTGATTTGATTCATGACTGAGAGTGCTATCGCTAGTTATGCAAGCCAAAATAGGGGTAATCGGATATTATGCTTCAAAGCTTAAACAGATCACTGGAAAGGGCAAGAAAGAAACCTACCCCCGCGTAGAAATGTTTGGCGCTTTGTGTCAGTTTGCATTCCTTTCCTTTCACCCTTCCCTCATAGTATGGGTACGTGAAAGAAGGCTCATGACTGTGAACAAAAAAGTATGAGCTGATACATCAGCTGCCTGATCCGATGGCAAAGCCTCTGCATCGCAGATTATCTTGAAGGCATGTCAAAGAGCATTGTGTATGAATGAAATGATATTAAGCCACCTATTAAAGCATACATAACAGGCTTTAGCCTTCTAAGTTGTTGTCTGTAGAGAAGGTATGGCTGTCTCCCCCCCCCCCCCCTACAGCTTGAGTCATAAGTTTTCTCTGTGCTGTGCGAGGAGTTCAGCGTCTGCCTGTCTCTGCTGAACTGGAGTCATGACAATATGGGAGCTGGCAGGAAAACTGATGCTTTGGAACTCCTTATTTAAATCCTGAAGAGATTTCTAATCTATATTTTATTATAGATGCTAAACTCTTCTCAAACTGTAAAGATTTTCTTTCCATAATAACTTTATAAATGGCTTTATAGAAATTGAGATGGTTTCTAGGCACTTTTCGAGGAACTTCTGTAAGGAAAAGGGTACTTGTAATCCATTGGGAAGAGGGAGGCTGGAGAGGACATAAAATAGAAGGATAAAACCTGAGGATGAACTGTTTCTTTGTGTGCAGAGCCAGGGTGCAGCAGTGTGATCTAGGGCACCTGCTTCATTTTACAAAGCTGCTTTTGGGCTGCCCACTCACAAGATACTACTATTTCTGTGCACCTGATGCTTTTTTAACAAAATTTGTACAGACTTGGGGTAGACAGTATATTCTGTGGTGTTCCTAACTTCAGAGTTAAATGCTACAAATTAATTTTCTGGAGGATTGAGGACAGTAAATATTACCTGTGTTTATTTATAATGTCCTAAATACCTAATACTACAAAGACATAGATGCTCCTTGTCAGGAAGAGTAATGCTTTCTTATTCTCTAGACTTCATAAAATTTTATTTCAAGATTTTTGTTATTTAAATCCAGTGGGAGAATTTCAAAATCTCATTGCACAAATGCTCCAGTTCTCAACTCCTGCTCTTACGGCAAAATAGTAACGGAACACCAGAGGCATGAAACTAAAACCTCTTATGTGTACTTCTCTTACCCCTCAGTGCACCTGTGGGGTGTCTGTCAGCAGCCTTGCTCTGTGTTTTATTCAGTGACATACAGAGCAAGGGGGACTTAACCGTAAGAATGAAGAAATTGTGTGAAGTTTTATGTTCGGAGTGCCTGGTGCCATTCCAGTGAGTGTTTCTGAATTTCTGATGATGTAAGTTAGCCTTGCAGATTATGTTGGTTGGTAATGAGCCATACTTACTGGATAATTTTTTTTTCTGTTTCCTGAGACTTTACTGTTCTGCATATCTGTCTTGCACTTGGTATTCTGTCCTACAAATGGACTTGTTTCCTATGCTCTTGTTCCTCTCTTTATCTGCACTGTATTAATCAGCATTCTCTTTCCTGCTCTGCATCCCCCAACAGCAATTGCTTTTGCCTTTACTTCATCTTTCTTTGTGCACCATCTCCCTTAATATCCTTTCTCCTCCATCTGTTAGTTCAGTCAATATTTTTAATTTAGTCTGTTGCTTCCTCTTCTGGCTGCTTTGTGCTCTTAATAAAGAAGAGACCTAATAAGGAATTTTGTGATGCTTGACTGTAGCATCTAGGTGGCCAATAATTGATTCCCTGTAAACAAGTCACTGTAATGTATTTCTGTATATTTTTCAGCTTATAAATAGGTTAATAAGTATGAATGTGACATTATCTTTTGTCAAGAAAGTATTTTCTCGTATCAATGTGTATGTGTCAAATCAGTTTTCTCTTTTTTTCTTTTTTTTCTTTATTTCCCTCCCACCCATCTTGCCCTGAAGGTGGAAAGAGTAATGAAAGGGGAACTATTATTAGCTATGACTCTTAACCAGTACTGTTTACTTTGTGGAAAATATGAAGGTGAAAGTCTTCCAGGCTGGGAGCAAGACAAACTGTTGACTTCAAGCTAGCAGCTTCAGTAGGCACAGGGAATCAATAGGCAACATCTTGTCTAGATTTGAAGAGGAAAAATAACACCACGAAGAGAAATCCAAGGAAAACTCTTTTATAATTTTGAAAGCTTTCCCTTTCAAATGTTTAGAAAAATAGCACTAAAGTGTTTGATTAAACAACAGTCATTGACGGCTGAAGCCTTGGAAATAGTTGTACTGTTACAGCAGCACCAGCAGAGGGACCACAGATGTTGTTTCTTGTAGGATCCATAAAAATAATGCAAAAAAAATCTTAGAAGTAGTAATGAAATGCGTATATTTTAAATACTGATGTTTCAGGGGCTGGTATTCTACTGTCATCCCTTGTATGATATTTTTCAAGGTGATTGCATCTTGGGCTTTGATTTAATATATTTGATCCTTCTTCTCCCTCCCCACTTCTTTTACATTTTTTCCCATTGCTGCTTTTGTTTTGTTTCTGTTCTTCTCTATGTTTGCTGCTGGATGTGTTGGCCTGAAGATTTTGTTGGGCAGGAGACATTATAATAGGCTTTTTAAAGTGGGCTCCTTCTTATTGATAACCTTTTCTATCCAATGGATGGCATTATTATGGTGTCATATAGCCTTTTGTTTTGGTTTGTTTTTTGTTTTAAGTTGTACATTCTGAAATCTCCTTGCTGTAGTTACCCTGACTTGCTGAAGAGCTTTGTTTCAGTAATAGTCTGTTACAGCAATATGCTCCCTGGTAATTTGTAGAAGAAAGACATAATGCACTGTGTGATTACAGAGTTGTCCAAATGGTAGTAGTTCATTTTAGTCAACTAACATATGGTAAATGCCATTATACGACAAAAAAAAAAAAAAAAAGAGGAAGAATACTCTAAACGTGGCTAATATTAGCGAGCGGTTTATTCTATGGCACTGATACATGAGAAAGAGGTGAAACGGTCCGAGAGAGAGCAATTTGACTATTGAGATTCTGTTATCGGAAGCGAAAGACAGAAAAGAACCCCTTTTTCAGCTGTTGGAATCTTGAGTAAATTAAATTATCAACCATGATAGCCCTATCTGGGGTAATGCACAGGGGTGGACTTTTTAAAAAGCATTGCAGAATTTTAATGTGCATGCCAGTGAAGCAATTACTCCCATCACTAGATTGGACTATGTGATTTAGTGTGTCAGATTCTTTAAATGAACATGATATGCCAAATGAAATAATGGGCACAAATTGAGCTTGCATCCTGAGTTTATTCATCACTTAATAAATTATTTCTTTGGCTAGCTTTCAATTACCAGGAAAATGCAAGAAGCAGATGTCTCGGGCATCAAATATCCCAGCATTAAGCGTTTCATTTGTCTCGCTGTTCAGTAGCTGCATGGAGGCGTAGAAATAGTTTGAAATTTTACGCTGGGAAAAGCTGACTAGAAGACAGAGTCATTTAACTTGTCACTAAACATGATGGAACAGACTGATGTGACCCATGAGACAATTTAAATTACCGGCTTCTAATCAAAAGGTAGAAATGACCTGTCAGACAAATTTGACTATTAATTGTGTCAGAGTTGTGGAAACAATTCTGTTCTCCTTGTGGCTCCTTGTTTATTCTGACAAATGCCCCCAACTCTTAGTAAAAAAAGATTTTAAATAAATTGTTTGAGGAGCTAGTGAATTGATTGCAACCTGAAAGTTGTTTGCGGTGACCGATCCTACGACGAGACTGTCAAGTTTTCTGCACAGGACAAGCACACAGCAGCAAAGACAGCTCCAGTCATGCTTACAACCTCTGTGCCCTGACGGCTGTGAGCTCCCCAAGTCCCCGGGCTGTGAGCACCTTGGCTTTGGCGTCAGTTAGGGCAGATTGGAGGCTATTCCAGCTGACACCAGGTAGCTGTAGACGAAGTTATTATGGGAAGAGAGGACTGCTTCAAGCATCCACCTTTCTTTTTAGCTAGTCCCCTGCACCAGGAGCTGGTGGAAAGGCCTCTTTTACCAGAGTAAGGTTAATTTATATCTGCTTGGCACTGCCAGAGGGAGCCAAGGAATCAAACGTGTTTGTTCCTTTCCAAACACTATTCTTATGTAAAAGTATAGGGCGGATGGTAAAGAATCCTTCCTAGCTCATTCAGGAGGTGAGTTTGATCCTGTTGTTGGATAAATCCAAATAATCTTGATTTCTCAGGAGTAGGGAAGTTGCTGTGCTATCTGTATCGCTGATGCGCGGGTGCAATGCTTCCATTTTCCAGTTGAGAGATGCTCACTCTTTATCTGTTGTGAAATGATTTCTGTGCAGTGTTTGTAAAGTGATTTGATATCCTCTGTAGATGAAAGGTGTTATATAAATGCAAATTTCATTCCTTTCATTTCAATTTCATTTAATAAATAAATAAATTGTTCAGGTTTTAGTGGGAAGGGCGCTCTGCGACCTAATACTGCATCTGTATTCTGGATATACCTGTGGAGAGAGGTTAAGGCCACTGATTGTCTTTCAGAGCCTAACAGAATTAATTTTCACTTGTACAAAAACAGATTTTGCAGGCTGAATAATAATGAAATAAGTGAAGAATCCACTGGCTGTGTTAAATTGGGTATCTCATCCCTGTGAGTAAGGAAACAGAGAAAGGATGCATTGCTCAATTAGCATTTTAAATTAATTTTTCAAGGCTATTTACTGAGGAAACTGAGATTTTAATTAAAGTAGCAAATAAAGTAATTCACTCAAAAGCTTTATGAAATTCTTTTTTCTGTCATATTGAAAAAAAAATCCAGTGCTTAAAGAAATGTTTTAAAGCAAGAAAATTGTATTTGGAGTAAAGAACAAGTAGTTTCAGCAATATGCTGTGGTTCTTTCAATAACTAAATGGTACTGAAGTCACTGGGTGATGAGGGTGGTAGATATTTAATAGAAGTGTGTCCTAAAAATACTGTGGTCAGAAATATAGCATATTTATTTGAAAAAGGTGTAACCTAATAATAGAAGAGACGCCTGTGAATGTATTCCATATGGTATTTAATTAATGTCATCTACATGGAGTTGCAGATAAAATGTTTTTTTTAATTGATTAAAAGGGACTGTGTCTAAGAGAACAAGTGTGGAAAATAAGAGTACCTTTTATACACAAAACTATTTTTTATTATTATAACAAATGTTTGATTTTTAACAGTAATTTTTTTGCTTTGGATTATTGATACTGCTAATTCATGGGGCTTTTGTTCTTACTGCTGGAAGCTTTCTTTTTTTAAACCATTTTACTACTATTAGAAACAGTTGTTATCAGTAACTGGCAGCATTGTTTCAGAGCTGTTCAGACTGTTTAGACAAGGTTGATCTTTTTGGTAAGAGAGAACTATACAGTCTTTCAGTTTATGGTGAAATCTTGTGTGAGTGGGAAAAGAAGCTCGTAAGTTGTTGGAATACTTAATATTGTTGAAATAATGCCTTAGTCCTTAATAATTGAAATATATATGCTCAACAAATGACTAATTAAATTGTAAGCTTTTCTTTTAAATACAGGCTGTTAGTACCAGAAAGGAATTAATACTGTATAAATTAGTACATATAACTGAATATATAAAAATGAATAATGTAGTTACATCACTTAAATATCTTGCTTTGTACATCCATTTTAAATTTATTACAGCTTGGACACCAGTGTAAATCAGCTTGCTCAGAAAGTGCTTTGCAGTTACAGCTTACTATGAATTTACAATAATATTACTCACTACATGTGTTCCCTGAAATAAAGTTCTAGGGAGTAGAAATATTTCCTGCTCATGCTAGACTGGGAGCACATGGAGATGCCACATGGTTGGGGTTGAAGGGCCAGTGTGGGTACGGATGCGATCTGGGAAAGGGATTTGGGTTACCAAACTGCAGAGGGGGAGCACAAATATAAGCTGTGAGACTCTAGGCATTAAATGGTGAGCTTTTTAAGAATAGGAGTTGATTTAGCAATTGCCAGTAATGACAATTCCTCCATGACCTCTAGTGCTATTTTCCCTTGATGGTTGCTTATCAACTCTTAAACTGGGGAGGAAAAAACCCCAAACCAAAACATTGTCGAAGTTTATCTACTTCCCAGCTGAAGCACTTGCTATTGCTGTGTCTTCATGTGCTGGAATTAAGTGCTTCTTAATGAAACTTTATTCCCTGTAATAGTATTTTAAGTTACAAATGAGTCATGCCTTAATTGTGGTTGATAACAAGCTCGGAGTTTCTCAGTACAGATCATGCCTCTCAGTCATTTGGTTTTAGTTTCTAGAAACCTTTGATAACATCTTGAACTTGAGAGTCTTGAACTGATCAAAATATTCTTAATTTTGCAACCAAAATACAGAGCATGTTTTCTTTTGATAGTCAGAAGACTCTTCTTGAATGGGTTATGCGTGATATCAGCTTTTAGAAAAGTAAGGAATGAATGGGTATTACCAGTTTGCTTCAAAACTTGTCTCTTGTCTCTTTTCCAGTTTCCTTTTGGCAGACGCTTGCCGTGTGATATCTATTGGCATGGGGTGTCATTTCATGATAATGATATATTCTCAGGTCAAGTCAACAAGTTTCCAGGTACTTTACTTCTGTTTCTAGTTTAAACAAATGCTTTAAAACCATGATTCTTTTAACTGTTTCTATGTTTTACTGTTTTTAATGTGAATTATCTACCTAATCAGCTGATAGCATTTTTAGCGTATTCCCGTTTTTGGTAGGTGATTTCTGTTTAGGGGGTAAGAATATCAGAATGGGCATCTCAAACAATTTCTGAACCAAAATTTGTTTTGGAGAGGAAGTGTTTTTGATGAAAAGAATACTTCATATGTATGAATTTAAGAAAAATAAAAGTGTAAGGCTATAATTTAAGTGAAGTGTGAAATTATTGTATGTTATCTGGCACTGATAACAGTGCTGTGTCTTTGGATTTCATTTTGATTCAAAGTGGAAAGAATCTGTTTTGTTTTGTACTCTGGCCTATCTCAGGGAGAAGCTCGAAGTGGAGTTCCTCAAATGGATTTTTTTTTTTTTTTTTTAATATTAATGAGTTCATGTCAGCCCTCATTTTATGATGACTCTTCTGCTTTTTTAAGCTCCCTTTTTTTCTTGTTTAATCCCTGTTGAGATCTCTCTAAATAAGAGCTAAGAGCTTAGGTATTGACTTACCTAAGCCCTTCACTTCAGATTTATTGCTGCTGTTAGTATGCTGTGAGAATAAGAACCCTCAGATATCGAACTTCATGCTTTATTTACCCTGACTTTCTCCTGTCTGTGGGAAGTTCATGTTCAAGTATCGGATGGTATAGTTTTCTGGTGGTTTAAATCTGTGTTAGATGAATGTTGCTCTCTCTGTATTCTGGCTTCTAGGTGGTAAGCAAGTGGCCTGCACAATAATCAAAACCACAGAGTCCTTCAGAACTAGACCTGATTTCCAGGAACATTGCACCAACTTGATGCTGGGTTTTACTAAATTCGTTCTCTTCAAGAAGAGGTCTTGATGCTTCTCTTAGTTACTTGTGAGAGATTCAAAGAATCTGAAAGGGTTGGTCCTCAGAAAGACTTAGAAACTGTTCCATAAAAGTAGGGTTTTAGTCATGTTCCGGATGGAAATAAGACTTCAGCAAATGTCTGTGTATTCCCTGTCACTTTGTCCTCCTTGTACCTTTGGAACGTCCTGGCCAAAATCAACCGCGCTTGACAGAGTTTTGCAGTCACAGGCTGCTGGGGTTCCTGTAGGTTTTGTGGAAGTTTAATGACCATGTAGCAAAGAAGCCCAGAGATGATGATGTCACTGAGAAAGAAACTGCTGCATGAACTAAGCCATAATACTTGAAAGCATATAAACCACGCAGGAGTAGCCCTGAATGCCCCGACCTTGGGAAAAGCTTCTACCAGAGCTCACACGGATCTGGAAATGGCATGATCCAAGCATGAGATTCAAAGCTGCAGGAAAGTAGCTAAGTTTGGCTTCTCACAAAATACCCTATTCTTTCTGACGTAGTTACTTAAATGAGTGCAAAGTAAACACAAAGTGGTTGATTATATTTAAATGATGTTTTTACCTATTCCTGGAATGATAGCAGGCTAGGGCAATAATTTTGGATTATAGCAAAGACAGTAGTTACTATTCAAGTAAAATTTTCCCTCTGTTATTCTGAGCTGTATTTTTAGAATTAATTTTTTTCTAATATGATACAATAATACATACAATATGAAATATAAGAGGGGAATGCTACAAATATTTTGTCAGATTTTAAATTTTGAAAGGTTTTCAGCTTTATTGAAAGCAATGACTAGAGTGCCTACCAGTAGGGTGAGTAATGATGTAACAATTTACTTTCAAGATGAGACTTCAGTGTGGATTTTTCATCACTTTTAGACACTGTCTGTTCTTTTCACAGGCATGACAGAGATGGTACGCAAAATTACACTGAGTCGGGCAGTGCGAACAATGCAAGATCTATTTCCTCTTGAATATAACTTCTATCCTCGATCCTGGATTCTGCCAGAAGAATTTCCCCTCTTTGTGGCTGAGGTAGATTACTTTTTCTCTGAGTAGTGCAGCTTGTTGGATATTGTTGCCATGTCATTCTTTATGGGTTTTTTTTAATACCTACCAGATTATTTAAAATCACACTTGGGTGCTGTGGATGACATCTTTTTCAGTTTGTCTGAGATCAGACATGGTCTGGATGAACTACTTTTGTTTGTTATGTTCTAGAATAAACTTAAAAACAGTTACGCTTCTCTGCAATGCCAGAAGAGATGTCTGCAAATAAAACGTGGTAGAACCATAAGCCCTTTCCCTGCATATTCTACTGAGTTTAAAAGGGCTGAGGAGGTTCCAGTACAGTAGTGCGTGGAGCGTGGTTCTTCACTGTGTTCATTGTCACTGAAGTCTTTTAGTCCATCCTGCCTGTTCTAGCCAAACCCTTCAAAACAGCATTTTGTACTGTGCGTTGTTAAATATACTCACATCTTCCTGAATAATTGTTTGTTTGAATCTGTCAGACTGTTGCTATGTTTAAATATTCAGAATGTAATAAAATGCCATTCTCTTTCAGCTTTTTTGAAAAAAAAGTGATGCTGTGTGTTGGTGTTTGATTCTGTTATTACAAATATTTTTTAAAATATTGTATGTGCTTGTTTTAACTCTGTCTGACTTGCCCAGTGCATTCTTGTATTCTACAGTATCCTCTGCTTGGAAAAGTGAGAGAAAAAGGTATGGATTTTAATAGACTTCTATACTGTGTGTTACTTTTTGGATAATTACCATATCCACAATGCAATTAAATCCATGAACATATTTTAAAATATACTATTCAAGTATGCTGGGTCACTGCCATGGTGGCACTGCTAGTAACAGTAAAAATGAGTAAAATCCCAACAGTACTTGAGCCTTATTGCTTTAGATGCAAGACCAATTTGTAAAAGGAGTGTAAATTATCCAATCAATTTAGCAATGACAGGTACATAAGTGCAAATAACTTGGAAGTAAACTTTCAGAATGGTGCACTGGGGTTCGAGCGATGACTCTTTTGGGAATCGTGCCTGTCTTAGTTACAAGGCACTGATTAACTGAGCTGCACGTAGCAACGTGGTCTGTACATCAGGTTAAATGCACACACCTACATGCTGTCAGCAGGTGGCACTGCAAATAAATACTTTTCTCTGGTTGAACGGTTACTGGAGTAAAAACGGTTTGTTTTTTGTTCCAAGAATAACAGATGTCCGGTAACACACTCCTAGGAGTTTCCTGTGCATATGTTCTTCCATCTGTGTTTGAGAATAGCATAGTTCTTGTTATCAAACATTATCTTTTATGTCGTAAGAGTTTATGTTCTACTTAACACAAGTTTGTAATGTAACCCCTCCAAAACAAGAAAAAATACAAGACAAAAAATTCCAAATCCACTGTGAACCATAAATGGTTCAGAACACTTTTCACTTGCGGTTTCATGCGTTCTCAGTAGGAGCTCTGCAGTCTTTTCTGTTGTTTATTTGTTCATATGTGGTTTTGTTTGCTTTGCAACCAAGGGACCCTAATGCTACTGAAAATGTCACCTCTCTGAGACTGAATTTTCAGCTTATTCACAAACAAGTACAATATAGCATTGGCAGTGCCTGCATGTTAGACCTACGCCTGTAGGGACTGGCATACACTTCAATATGTGAATGCTATATGTACATTTATCTGAGCAAAAGATGATTTAGCCATTTCTGGTACTTCTGGAAGTAAAGCTGTATTGTCATGGGCTGCAGCTACTAAGTACATAGCTCTAGATATGTCATGCTGAAACTCATGTTGCTTTACCTTTACTATTACTAGTATTTAAGTCCTTTAGGGCATAGTTAATTACCAAAAGTCACAAATTCTGTGTCAGTGTAGGTATAGGTTAGACATGAGAAGGTGGTTTGGTGCTGTTTGTGGTGTAGAATTTTGCTGCAAAGGGGGGTACTGAAAAATGAACACCTATGAGATTTTGTCTGTAATAGAAATGACTACTGAAAGAAGAAACTCCTTGAGAATTTAAATCTCACTGCCTCCTCCTGAAGTACTACAACTTTTCAAAATAATTTCTCTCTCAAATACTCTTTTACTGTGCCTCATTTCTGTAGACATGATTGTGAACTTTTATCATACATTTGTGTCAATAACTAAATCAAATGCTGTCAGCTTTTCCTACTTTCCACTATACCTAAATCCAGGTAGAAAACACTACAGCTAATCAAATATTAATCTTCTGTGCTTTAAAAGCCAGTAATTGGTGAGAAAGCTGCGCTCTTGAGTTTGTTGTGGGTGAGCTTCATATTGGGAAATACCAACAAAATGGTAGTTCCCTTAGTGTCATTTGTATTGAAATGAAATGGTGATATTTTTAACAAGGGCTTAAAAATTCATTTTACTAAGTAAATATATGTTTAGCTATTTTCAATATTCACCTATTTTTTACCTTCTAAACCACTTTGTACTAATATGTCACTGTAACAGAAGAAGAATTACAGATAAGCAAATCTCTCGGGTGCTACAGTAATCACCCCTTCACTAACAAAGAAGAATCTGTTGGAATCTGTGTGCTAAGAACTTATTTCTAATAGGAAATTCCAATTTCTGAAAAGTAACTAGCTTGGGATTCAAAGCAGGACCTTGATTGCTCTCATACTACCTTCTTTGTGTTGTCTGTGAGGATGATGAATAGGCCTAGTACGATTAATTTTTAATAAGAATCTAATTTGGACAGTCTCATTTCCAGCACAGCATATTTTTGGTGGTTTAATCAGGTTTTCATCTTTTGAATACCTCTTAGGCATACACATGAATATTGTAGTCTTTGTGCTGTCAAATCTTATAGCCCATTATATGCATTTTTTTCAGAACATTATATTCATTCAGCCTGTGTTTCCTCATGAAAGGCAAACCTGCAACTGGATCAGATTTTCATGCCTTTAGACATCATACTCTCCTTTTGCTGTTGACTGTAAACGGTTAACATGTTTCTAAAGATAATTTCCTTCTGTCAAGCTACGAACACAGAAATATCTCATTTCATATGAACAAATTTTCCTGCATGCCTGAATCTTCTAAGTCTGGACAAGCTTCCCACAATGAGAACTTGAAAGAATATAGTAGAGGGGATTGTGGAGAATTTGAAGATGGCTGTCAGGAATTTCCTTGAAAATCAAGAAACCATCTGCTTTCTTCAAGACAATCTGCTGAAAACCAGACTGACTCTGGGTTACTATTCCCCCTTTCCCCACCATCCTATCTTCATCTGCCATGTGTAAGTTTTGATGGACTAGAAGGCCTGTATAATATCCAGGTCTCTTAGTCCCTCAAAAAATGGACTAGAAAATGATGGAGAAAAATACTTCCTTTCCAGCTAAATGGAAAGAGTTAATTATGAGATCTGTGAGACCAATGATTGTTAAAATGCAGTACTTCAGAAGCAGGTTGCTGTTGCATCTTTAACAATAGTCCCCAGAGAGCATTACCTTTTTTGAAAAGGTGCTGCTGTAGCAGAGCAGAAGTTAGCATGAGGCATGAACAACAGACATGGGAATGGGCGGCAGATTGCCCCGGCTGGTTTCATAGAGGTTCTTTATTACTTTCTGCCCTAGTAGACCATGATTGTCACTTCATACATACAACTAGAGTCAAACCAGGGTATATTTAGTCATAGACACTTAAGATTAACCCAATATCTTTCTGGGATGCTAACTTTAACAGTGGTAAACCAGAGAAGCTTCTCTAGTATGCAGAGTAATGTCACATCAGGGGAAGATTATTCTTCAGTGGTAAAAAGACTAGGGCATAAATCCTGCTTTCCTTCTTTGCACATCTAGGTCTGCTGATCTACTTGGACTTATTTATCCACACACTGTTTATGTAAGCCTGATATCCATTGTGGCGTTTTATCCCTCAAAGTGACCTATTTTGAAGAAGGATCTTTCATTGAGTTAGTGTGACACTTGTCCACGAGAAAAATCCTGGTCTGAATAATTAATCTTGAATTTCTGCAGTAGCTAGTAGGACAGCTTTTAGCAGTGTGATTCTTGATGAAATAAATGACTGGACAGGATGGAGCCAGAAGTCCTTCAGCCTTGGGAACATTGCTGCTAGCAGAGCTGCGCCTCCCGTCTGGGTCAGCAGCCTAATGTAGTTGCAGCAGAGGGTGTTGTCTGAAAATCACGATGATCTGACTGGCACCCAGCCTTTTCCTGTGTGTTGATTTTTTTCTCTGAGTGCCAGGGCTCATGGTGGCAATTGATTGTTTTTTCTTTGTTAGCTTGTATCCTCAGGCCTCTTAAAGTCAATCTTCAGCTGTGGCTGGTGAGCCACAGGCCTGTGTGAAAACCAGATCACTGACTTTGTTCAGTGTGTTGCTGACTGAATGGAGAGAATAGCAGCTGCAGGTCTGGCGCTATAAAATGTGTGAATGCAAGGAAAGAGTGGTCTGTACTGTGACATCCCTCTGTTTTGATAAGAGGAGATTTTAAGTGTTTTATTCTTCCAAGTCCCATGAATAGCTGATAAACGTTGCTAGTCTGCATCCTGCGTTTTCTTTAGCTGCATTCTGTGTTAGGACTCCCTGGGCCAGTGCTGTTAGGAGTTTCATGAGCTACAGGCCTTCAGCATCTGTTCATTATAACCTGGATTTTATAGTTGCGTTTTGATAAATTGCAATTTGTGCTCTAACAATTTATTTTCTCCTAAATATTTGTGAATTTAGTGAGTGCTACTATATTTACACCTGTAGGGACTTGATCTACACGCAGAGAACAGCAATAGAGCTGGGGGGAACTACTGAGGCTTTCTCACCAGAGTCCTGTTGCTTTATCATAAACTTAAAGAGCTGCCCAAGAGGGTAATGCGGCAGTTCATTTTCTGCTTGCTTGCTCAGTCCTTGACCTCCAAACCAGTTGCCAATTAATACTACTTCCCTTGGGTTTTCTTTTTGTTCTTGGTGTGTGCCAGTTGGATCACTACATTCACACTCCACTTGCCAAACAGCTTCCGATAGCAGTGAGCACCACTGGTGCAGATGGGATTTGGAGAGATGGCAGACAGGTCTTCAGTCATCCTATACCTCAGGTAGCTGCTTTTTTCCTCCTATGCTCCTGAAGGCTGAGACATGTTAACTAACTGGCTTAAACATGCTCGTATTCTTTCCTTGCTACATGTTGTAAAACATGCTGTATTTTATGAATGGTTTTTAAAATTCATCTAAGATAACTCTAAGTCCTTCCTGACTTCCTTTCTTTGTTTCTTTCTCAATTTCACTTCTAGTAATCGAGGCATCCAAATCTCTGCAGTTCTTACTTTTGCTGTACAAGTAATAAATAAACTAAAATTTATTTTGGCAGTGGGAGATATGCATGTAACGTGAAAGATCCGATATTTGGCAGATGTGTCAGGCCCTTACAGTGATCTAGTTACTGTCTTCATGATTTTTTTTTCATCCTCAAGTAAAATTAATTGAAGCTTGCAAAGTTTAGGTGTGCTTCTTGGAAATGTGAACTTTGTAGGCAATTTAGATGGTGTAGTTGCTCTTTTCTCTGATATAAAAAGATCCCCTAATTATATTGATTTTTTTTTTTTTTTCAGAGAAAGTTTTGAGTGAATATATGCTGTTTACAAAAGTGCAGATTTGAATCCAGTGGTTAGTTATTGGTGCCATGTTTAATTCTGACTAGCTGTATCTAGCTGGGAATGACATTAGCCTCCAAACGTTCCCTGCTAAATTAACGTATCAGTTTAACATGTTTAAAGGCCAAAACAACCTTATTACACTAATCATGTTTTGGACTGCCAACTATTAACATTCTGTTCCAGGTGGGATTATTTAATTTTCTCACAGATAAGATAACCGATTCTTTAGGAAAGAAAAATGGCCATTTCACATTGTTTTTTTTCCCCTAATTTTTTTTTTTTTAGTTTTACTTCTTTATGGAACTCCCATTAGTTTGTTACAACCAAAAACTCCAAAGATATTTATTGTTGCTTCCAAGAAGCTAGTTTCTATAAAAGGCTGTTGTCTGTTACAGTGCCAAGCCCTGTTTATGCCCCAGAAATCAGGCTGCCATCAGTGTGAAGAAACGACAGTGGGACTGAGCAAAAAGTTCAACTGCCTTTTGAATTTGAGACATTTGGATCTAGAGCTGAGGTTTAGAACTTTTTTTTTTTCCTTTTTATTCTTCTTGCTTTCTGTGTGAGGATCCAGACACCTCTCTATAATCCTGTTATTCTCTATAATTCAGTTTTGTGCTTCATCTTACTAAGGCCACATCTGGGATTCCGTAGGACAGTTAGGTTCCGATAAACCATGGGTACTTCCCCATCACTGTTATCATAATTTCTGTTTGTGGTAAACCATTTCCCTTATACACCCCAAGAATCTAGGGCACAGTATAGAAAAAAACCTCAAGATATGGGTATAATGGCTTATGCTGTACTCATGAATATCTACAAAGCAGTGAGAGAAGTGGATACATGAGTATCAAGGTCCAAGCTGCTGTATACAGTACAGAAATAGGTCATATAGTCCTCCAGTGACATTCTTACAAAGTATTAAAGTTGACTTTAACAAACAGCGATCTTTTATGGCGAGACACTACAAACCATGGAAAGAAATTGAAACTGAAAGGTACTGGTTTGCTAACCTTTCCTTTTTTCTTCTTTTTTTTTTTTCCTTCTTTCTCCTTTTTCTTGCTGTTTCTGTGTCTTGATGATCTTTACACACATGCTCACAGAGTGTTAGTAGGTGTCAAAATTTCTTACCCGCTATTTCCGTGGGGGCATCTTCAATCACCCCATACATATTAAGTTCAATTGTCAGTGTGTGTCTTTTGGAAAAAATGTATTCTGGAATGATTCTGTTAATTTTAGTTGTTAGCAGTAAAGAGTATTTGACGTAGCTTTTTAAGAAATCTGCAAACGGGAAGCATTTCTGTAGAAAAATGTGAAATGTATCTTGTGTAGTGACTTTTCTAAGCATTTTTGCATATTAAAATGCATTATGCTGGTAGGTGTTGGTATTAGCTGTTTGCAAGCTCATACACTAGAGCGCACTGTGTTTCATGCTGAACCAGCACAGCAGTGGTGAACGTCTGAACACAGATTGAACACCTGCACTAGCTTGAGGAAACAACAGGCCAGGCATGGAGTGCTTTGTAGATTCATCCCAATGTTTTGAACTGGTCAAAACACCATCAAATTCTCCACCAACTTTCCTTCCTTTCCTGATTTCACACTAGGTACATCTAAAGAAAGCATCTGAATTGTCGTGTGCTATGAACAGATCTTCCTAATGCAAATCAAAGCCACTGAGAAGAGTTGTTGAAATCGTGATAGAATTTTCTTTATCTTGCATTGGATAGAAAGGTAGTAATTGCATGTCAGGCCTGAGGGGAATTCTGGTACAATTTAGAAAACCCTTCATTTTGGGGAATGGTGATAGGTAGCAACTGAGGCATAAAGTCTATGCTTAATTTAGTAAATCTGTGGTAATACCTGTACATGACTCATAGTCCCTAGTTTTACTAACACTGGGTATCTGATTGTGAAGAATATTCAGTGGTGGAAAGAGGTATTATCAGGGACAAATTTTTACTTTATCTTTCCTTCTTCCGATACTGTTAGTCTGCATTCATACCTCAATAAATAAGGTGCCTTTCCTTAGGTTAATGATTATCTTTGTCAGTAGTTGTTCAAAATGCAGCATAAAAGTTTACCTTTGCAGTTTCATATACATTAGTGACTAATAAAATGCATCTCATGAGATACACAGCATTTAATTCTGTAAATTGGTACATAACATTAAAAAGAAGTTCCTGAAATCATTTATACAATGGCTTGTTAAATAAAATGACCTTTTATCTGTACTAGTAATTCCCTACTCATGCTTTTCTGTTTGTCTTTGTGCTTGTCAGCACTGTTTATCTTTTACCTTTTTTGCACAGTGTTTACTACTATAGTGACATGACCATGTAATTTTTATTTATTTTTGTTTATGAATGGAATTTGTTGGCTTTCATAGTATCAGTCCTTCTTCCCCTCGCAATTAGTGTCTTTCAGTGTAATTCTTTTCCTTCTAGGTTCGTATGATGAAAGACAATGATCCATCCTGGAAGCCCACTTTCATTGTAAAACCTGATGGAGGGTGCCAGGGGGATGGAATCTACCTCATTAAAGATCCAAGTGACATCAGACTGACGGGAAGCATTCAGAGCCGGCCAGCTGTGGTCCAGGAATATATTTGCAAACCACTGCTTGTTGACAAACTGAAATTTGATATTCGTCTTTATGTCTTACTGAAATCTTTAGAACCCTTGGAGATTTATATAGCCAAAGATGGACTTTCTAGATTTTGTACGGAGCCCTATCAAGAACCCACTCTAAAAAATTTGCACCAGGTTTTTATGCACTTAACCAACTATTCACTAAATATCCATAGTGGGAATTTCATCCATTCTGACAATGTAAACACTGGCAGCAAGAGGACTTTTTCAAGCATTCTGTGCAGACTGTCTTCCAGAGGAGCTGATGTCAAAAAGCTGTGGTCAGATATAATTTCACTGGTGATTAAAACAATTATTGCACTGACACCAGAACTGAAAGTTTACTATCAGTCTGACATACCAGCAGGAAAGCCTGGACCAACTTGCTTCCAGGTAGGTTGGAATTTCTGCCGGGAATGCAGTTATTTCTATGCATGGGTTAATTTTCTGGATATTTAATTCCTTTTCTAAAAGCTTTCTCTGGTTATGTTGCTGATCACTGGTTGGGTGTAGTGCATGCACTGAATAGCACTGTGTGAGCTGAGAGCTTAGGTTCTCCTCACCCAAGTTTTACCTTACAAATCTCGGTCTCCTGACTTATGTATGTTGCTACCAGCCATAAACATATATGGAGAATTTTCAATGGGTATCAGTCATTAGTAGCAGTATTCACTCCAGTTTCCATCTTCTAGATGTTATAGCTATGAAGGTTTGCAGCTTCCTAATGCAGCTGTGATGATGGCAATTTTAAGACCCGCTTGTCATAGATGCTAAGATTCCATGTTGACAGATGGTAGCATTTAGAGATGGGGGTAGTATGAAAGTAGCCATTAGTATCAAAGACAAACGGTTTCAGTAATTATTCAGCAATATAGCATGTTTCTCAGTTATTTCTCTTTTATCCCTCAAATGTTTCTTCCTCCTGAATGTTGACATATGGATGACCATTGCATTCTCTAGACGAACACTGTGAGTAGAACTGAAGTAACACGTTGCCTATTATGCACAGATTTTAGGGTTTGACATTCTCCTGATGAAAAACTTGAAGCCCATGTTACTAGAAGTAAATGCAAACCCCAGCATGAGAATAGAACATGAGCAAGAGGTAAGACCTCTCAACATGACAGTGATATTGGAATGAAATTGTTTAGGTTTGGTTTCCTGGTCTTTTTTCCTTGTTTGAAAGATGAAAGCTGTCTGCTAATATGAAACCTCCAAGGTTCTCTGTAATTTTCTTCTCTAAAATCATTGCTAATCTTATACACTGGAAATATGACTTATTGGAATTGTGAAAGCTCTCCATCATCTTTGTCATAAATACATTTATTCATCATCCCCTGCAGTTGATTTGCTTGTGTTTAGGGGATTGCTAATAATTTTTTTCACGTTTGCATGCATAATATAAATGGTAACATTGGCAACAATCTTTTTTTAATATTTCAATTTACTAGAGAAACTTGCCAAAAAGTGTTGTAATATCATACTGAAAATGTTAAGGTATTTGTGTATCCTTTAAGAAGTATTTTGTAATCTATCATTGTGTATTTAAAATATGACATGCATGAAGTCTGAGCAAATGTGGAATAAAGAATCCTTAGTTCTATACTGAATAGTTGTATCCCTTTGTAATTTAAAGCTTTCTCCTGGAGTATTTGAAAATGTCCCAAGCCCTGTTGATGAAGAAGTGAAAGTAGCTGTTATCAGAGACACTCTTCGTCTAGTGGACCCTCAGAAAAAAAAGAGAAAAGATATCCAGTAAGTGTGTTGACTTTCCTTGTTTTTTTTGCATCAGTGCCTTGCAATAATTATAAAAGTGAAATATTTTTTTCCCAATTGTTAGTTTATCCAGGACAATGAGTTCCCAGCTGTCTGTGTGACTCCTTTTGCTTCCACAGTGTTAACTCTTTCAAAAAAAGCTTGTAGGATATTAATTGGTGGCGTGGTACAAAAAGAGTACTCAGATTCGTGGATCTGCCAGGGGAAGGTCAGGGAAAAAACCAATTTGTTATACTTTATGTTCAGTAGCAGCAAGTCCACCACATGGTATTCTCACAGCTCAGCACTGACGACTTCACGTGCTGCTTTCTTACAGGAATGGTGGAAATGTGGAAGGAGCCATACAAGTGCTCTAGCTCAAGGAATTGAAAAGGTCCACAAACCAATAGTAAATCAGGTTTTATCAGTTCCTCTGGAATATCTTACCTTTGATTCAGAACTTGTGCAAACAATTTAGTAACTCAGATTTATTTATTTGTACTTTTACTTGAGGCCTCTGTTTTTATTGAAAACAGTCATGAGATGTAAATTTCTGTATTAATTTGCTTGAAAGTCACAAATTACTCTGAATGAATCGCCCCATTGGAGCTGAAAAGTATGAATATTGTATTTAGAAATTGCTTCCTTGATCTGTGATAATAAACATAGTTAAATCTATGATCTAGAATGAGAGGAACTGCCTGAAGCAGCTTGCACAGAAATGCTTGTGGTGTGATCAGGCTGAGAGAAATAATATCTTCTTTTCTGATGAAACACCTTGTTTTAAGCAGTTCCTTGGAGACATGAAAGGGAGATTTTTTTTTTTTTTTTTGATGCCCCTCTATAATTCCTGCTTATAAGCCTGCCTCCATACTAGAATATCAATTTTGTTCTTCTCTTGGCACTTAGTGGCAACCTTAAATAAGTTATTCATGATCTATAACGATTTCAAGTGCAAATTTGCTGTCCTTTTGTAGACAGAGTCCCATGAATGAGACGTGACTGATAATACTTACAAGTTCTGTATTATTGTAATTTTATTATAAGATCAAACTATTTTTTCAGAGGCAGTGCCACACATAGGAGTTGCTGTGGTCAGTATACAGAATGTCTTGCAAAGCAATCTATACTGTCTGTTGCCTGTACTTAACCTTCACCCTTAAGACTACTTCAGTGCATGGAACTGAAAACAGATCATTTTTTAACCTGTAATTATGTAACTAGTCATGTCTTTTTTTTTTTTTTTTTTTAATAATACTGAAGTTATGTCAGGCATTCATTAACTACATATTAGATATGGGAAAAAGGCAAATGATAATTAGGAATAAATTCATGGAGAACGCTGGTGTGTGTGGAACGCTCATTCAACTGAGGATTCTTCTCTGATACATTTTGAGTACTAAATAATTTAGAACAGGATTAGTCGGTGATGAGATAAACCATTGGCTCTTCACAGCAAGAATTTGTCAGTGATGCAGCTTTTTTGGGGGATAATCTGGTTAACAGAGCATATTGTTGATGAATATCTGCATATCTTCACCATAAGTCAATCCTATTGCTTGCTGCAAAGGGCAATATTCTGATAACTTTTTGCGTGGATATACAGGAACTCCTGTGTGACAACTGCTCACCTGTTCAGCTGAGATTTACCTCTTCTACTTCCAAGTACTTTTTATTGAACTGGGCATGGTGTGTGGAACTTCTTGAGAGACACATGATCTTACTGTGTCAGGTAAAGGACCTCACCCTGAACACCTATGGAGATTTACATCAAAGTAAAAGCATTCGAGAGAGGAACTGAGCACCAGTTGCTTTTGCCTTGCCTTCGCTAGCAAAGGTTTTGCAATGCTGTCGCTTTGTGTCCTTCCTCTCACTCATTTTAGTGCATCTCAACCAGTTCTAACGTGCGCTCCCACGTTCCCTCTCCAAACACCCCTACCAGTAACTGCAGAGAAGTGGCATCAGTCCTCTGTTTGCAGGACAAAGATAATAACTAAATAATTGACTGGAGATAGAAAGCTGGACAGTAGTTTACCTATCCATTGTAATACTTTTGCTAGTCTAACTGTGCCTGGCAGCAGGGAAGGCAAAATTTGGCCTATTAATAGAAAAAAAAATCTGAAAGAATTCCTGTTCTGACAGCTAACCAGCAGCAAACACTGCAGACTCTAGTTTTGATGCTAATTAAGTAATGGACATTAATCTAAGTAAAGTTTTAATGATATGTATATATATATAACACTGAGATTGAACACAGGGGAAATACTGAGAAGTCTGAGCTGCATCTCAGGTAAATATTCTGCTGTGGAGATGGATTTTATTTCACTCTAATTATCTCCCAGATTAAAATAAATGAAGCATCTAAATGAAAGTAAGTTTTAGAAGTCATCCTGAAGTACTTCATTATCAGGAAGGATTAATAGCTCAGAAATGTTTTTAGTTTAATTTTTCTTCATCTTTATGGAGTTTTGACTTTTTTTTTTCTTCCTTCCTTTCATGTGACTTACAATACTGAAATAAAAGTTAAGTTGAGTAAGATCAGTTTATCATGCCATACATCTCTCTTAATTTTTCCAACACAATTCCAGTCTTTACCTGCACCAGTCACTAGTAATTAGTGATTACTGTTGGCCTTGCCAATAATTAGTCATTGAAAATCTGCAGTGATACAAGTTCAAATTAACGTATTTAAATATACTTAGTGGCTGTTGTTCCACAGCATGACTGATCTTTTCTTAGTTTTAAGAATTTGTCCTCGCCATTTAAGTACCAAGGTATGTGCTTAATATTTTGTGCATCTAACATGTTTTAAACAGAAACTTCAAATGCATGCAAAGATCTTTATTTTTTTTTTTATCACTGTTGAGGAAAATATCATTTTCCAATAGAAGAGGAAATCTTTTCTGTTGTAGAAATGAGGGAAGGCTTTGTATTACTCTGTGATGCAGGGAACATAAGGAATTAAAATAGAGTAACAAGTGACACAAGCTACATGTGAGGCTTTTGGGAGGGGTTGAGCAGCGTGGGTACTGCACAGTGCCTGCTTTTCCCTGATGTTTTGCAAGCCCTGCCAGACAAATCCCGTATACCTTGTACACAGAAGACCTATTCTACACATCAAGATCCTGAAGGCAGTCAGTATCCCTATAGAGGTTAATGTCCCGCTTTGCTGCATTAATTTCCTTGTTGCTTCTGAATCCTCTACGTTAGCACAATTGTAGCCAAAGTCTGACGACAGAAGAGTTTCCAAGTAAGTATTAACGGAGAGATTTGGAGCCACATACTGCTCTGCAGGGTAAAGATGTATGTCAGTGGCTCGGAGCCTCAAGAGGAGAATCTGAAAGCGGCTCTGTGGGTTACTTTGTTAGTCTGTTTTCAAGCCATTCTGTAACCCAGAGGGTGAGTGGTGTCTGGCTCTGCCTGACCAAATAGAGCCTGGGTAGCCTTTTCTGAAATGAATGAAGGCAGTTAATCAACTACATGTTGTGTGTTTTGTTTTACTTTTTGGCTCTTCTATAAAAAAAATCCAGCTAAAAATGCATCGTTATAAAAAGAGGGTTTCTGATTTTTTTTTAAATTTTATTTTTATTTTTTGTAACAAAATTTTGCAGGAGCCAAAATGTAGAGCCTTTTTTACCCTAACTTTGGTTCCTAGACTAGTCCTCTTTTCCTTAGGCATTCTTAATTTAGAACTCAAGTTTCACTCATAATTAAGAAATTAAAACATTTAATAAAATAATATGGAAGATATTAACTCTTTGATTTTGTTTGTGTGGCAGTACTGTTCTCATGGATTTTAAGGCTTGAATAGATCATTGCAATCATCCAGGCTGATGACATGCTGGAACAAACACAATCATTTGTGGCTGAGCCGTTTTCTTGGAAAGATGGAATTTTAAACTCCTCTGTAAATCTGTTAAATATTACTAAACAAAGCGTACTTTCTTCTAGCATTACTATAGAGTGAATTCGGAGGTAGTGATGGTCAGTAATCTTGATTTCTGTTCTGAACATCTGTCAGTGCTAATTTCAGAATTATCGTGGTGGTTTTTCCAGCTTACATTTTTTCAGCAATGGTAGCTCTTTTGACTTGAATTTATGATCTAGTGAAGACCTTTGGTACTAGATTAGCCAGCTGGTCATTGTATCATCAGGAGGGAGCTTTCCTCCTTGAGTGAGAAATCTAATGTAAAAAAAGATACGGAAATGTAGGGTTTTTTATTTAACATATTCAAAGCATCGTGTAGAGCAGGGGTGGTACATGTCCTTTTGTAAGACTGGGAAGTGATCACGGTATGCGTTTTTATCCAAGTCTGTCAGAGGTGACACGGTCAGAAAGCTTGGCTACGCCCGACTTAGAGTGAAATCTTTGTCATGCAGTAGTATAAGGTAAGGGGTTTGACTATGCTCTGTAACGTTTCTACAAAGAGACTTGTATAAAGCTTGTATAGTATTGAATTTGCTCTGGATTTACTTCTTGCAGCAGAGGTGCTGTTCACAGCCTACTGAAGGTGGGAGAAGACTTCAGCTAAAGGAAATTTGCACAATTAAATGAATGGTCTAATGACACCGAACAACATTTAAAGTAAATCAACGTTACTTATGTAAACAGCAGTTTAATTAAGATAATCACTGATGCAAATCATTGTTTATATTGTGACTCCAACAGAATATCCATTTTAAAAGGCTTCGCAAACTTCTTTTTTGTGCCTAATTTTGAATCTTTATAGTAATAAAATGTTTTCGTTTCAGCATTTGTTTAATTATCAGCAATTTATTCTTTTAAAAATTGCATTAGATTTGAGGAGCAAAAAGGAGTCTTAGTCTTGTATGCAAATATTGTATATTCTTCAGTGGATGTTAGATGTAAACTATTTGACCGGTGGTATAATTGCAAGGCCTGAGTATCATTTGGAGCGAGTCTGCTCTAAATGTCTTAAGAAGATCATTTATATCATCTCATCAATGTTAATGACCTGCTTTCCTGTCCTGTCAAAGATATTTGTGCCCTAGTTTATTAATGCTAATTAATCCAGAGATAATAAGAGACTTCTTTATATTTTTGCTGCTCTTGTTTATTCGGTGTCCCAGTATGATCTCTTGCATTTATATGCGTAGTTTCTTACATATTTCAGGACAGAAAATAAGCATTTTATTCTTTTGACAAAGAAAGCATAGTATTATGACATGTTTGTCATTAGAAATGAGTTGCTCATGGAATAAAATCTACTTTTTACTTGCTAGAGATCGTGAAGGTGCAGCCCCCTAAATAATATAATGACTTTTATTCAGCACTGAAATAGCCATTGACAGAAGAAAGAATTGAAACACTTTGGAAACAAAATGTAATTTAATCTATGGCTGTTACAAAAACAATCAATTCATTGTGCTCACAAAAATGAGTGGTTTTGTTTTATTACCTATTATGGTATTGCTGTTTCATTGCTGGTTTAACTTTTCTTGAGTACTGTTCTCTGTACATACCACTTCAGTGTTTTTCTATTTGAATTCAGCCTTGAAATTTATTTGTGATGTTCTGATTATTTTTTTTCTTCTCTTTAAAATATGTCAGGTACGATTCTCTTCTCTGTATTCTGTGTCTCTAGCAAATGTCAAATATGATTAACTAATTTCTTGAGCAGGAGGAACCCCAATGTGGTCTCACTCAAATTTTTGCAAGTTCAGCATGCAAACACTGGCTAATGTCACTCTGTTCAGAGAGAACCCTGTAAATATTAATGTATGTCGGTTTGACTTTTTATCTCTAAGTGTTATGTAGTTAGGAAGACATTCCAGTGAAGGTTTTGTAGAACTCACTACACAAAAGATCTTACCCTTTCCTTGCACAAAACAAGATGGTTCATTTTTTCTACTGTGTGGATTACACATCTTTCTCACTTTAAATGATTTCTTTCTCTGATATAGGACAAAATTAAGTTTCTAGGAGGAGAATGTGATCTGTATTAAATGAAAACATGAATTAATTTCTGGACATTCTACTTATGTACTTTCTGCCTTAAATGTAACATGTTGAAGTGGCAGCTTCTTCAGGGTACGTCTCCTGCTGTGCTAGTGACCGATGGGTCTAACCTTGTCTGCTAAACTGCAAGAGGAATGTGGGTCTTTACTTACACAGGCCTTTCGGTAATGTTTCTCTTTTGTATGTTTCAAAGACATTTTCCAAATCCTAATGCTATTCTTAATTTCTTGATATTGAGGAGCAATTTTGTACTTCCTTAAAGAAGGAAAAAAAAGTCAGGAAATCACCTGTGCAGCTGTATTCCATTTATTTTCCAGATATTTTTTATTCAGTTTCACAACCTCCCCTGATGTTTCTGTCATGTTTAATGGAAATATGAAAATATACTGTGCAAAGATGTCCTGAGAGGATGATTATCCTAGATTTTGATGATGATAAAGTCATTCTTGCCATTGATTGTGTTTATCTCACTATACATATTCTAAGGTTATGATTGTGTGACGGGGTGGTTTAAGAGGGTGAGAAACTCAGTGCACAAACATATGGAGAGACTCAATGGGAGAATACTGGTGTTGCAGTTATTACTGATCAGAAAATGATGACTGTTCTTCAGTCTTGTAATGTATCTTAGTTTCCGCTTCTGTGAGTAACTGTATTATGTTCCCCAGGGATTCATTACTCAGGGTTGTCAGTGCCTTTTGCATTACATGGGGTGAGTTTAGTGCTTATAAAAATAAGCACGTAATAAACCTGGCTATGGTAGTATCAGTATTTTGGTTTCCATTTGCTAATTGACTTTATGAGCTGACTGCTAGAGCTTTAGGTTGATTCTTGTATCCCTTTGCTATCACTTGGAAGTCTGCTCAGGTTTTCAGCTATTCAAATGCTTCTCAAGCACCACCTCTTCATCCCAAGCCTTATTTCTGCCCGAGAGCGTATAAACTCATATGTGTGGCTTTCTTGAGATTGATCTTTCTACTCTGGTACATTTTCGAGGCTGACACAATTTTTTTCTCCATCAGTCAAAATGACCCAGCATTCATATTCAGGATCATTCTGCCAAAGCCCTTTGAAAGCACATTGAATTAGACCCTTTCTCTTTCCTAGAGGGCTTTTTGGTTTATTCCTTCATTAGGCAATCTGCCAACTTCAGTATCAATTCTTGTCCGTTACATTAGCCCATGCGGCTTTTGATGAGTTAGACATGTGAGAGAGACTTTTAAATGCGATGTTTGTCAATGTTACTTCAGTTCAGATTAGTGAAACGTTAACTTTGTTTTTCTGTAGTTGGAGAGTATTTATTTCTACTGCTGTTTCTCATCCTGCTCAAGAAGAACTAGCATCAACTACTCTGTTCGGTTTTGTGAAGCAAATGTTATAGGTGCCTTGATCTCTCTTGTTCTTGCTTTTCCAATTATTTATCTGCTTCAGCCTTAAGAGCTTTTAACCTTTCTCCTATTGATGAGGACAGGCCCTGTTGGAAATGCTGCGAACTACAATGTGAGATGTCTCTCCCTGAAGGGAAGGGAAGGATCTGGTAGTGCTTGACTCACAGAATAGTTCTACATGGGTTTTAAGAGCCACTTAGAGGAAAGCAGCACAAGAGTGTTTACTACTACAACAACAGAAAATATAATACTGGTTGCAGAACAGTGTCAAATAATTAGAATGTGCTATGGCAGCAGTCCTAACATAGAAAAGAAAATAAAATCTGATAAAAATTAGGTCAGATAGTTTATAAGTGGTTTTATTTCACACGTAATCTGGAATGTTTTAATTGACTAAAAATGCATAAATACATGAGCAATAATAATGTTTCTTCAAAAACAGCTAAAACCATATTGCTAGCATAGATACAGTAGGAATTCCATAATTCACTTCAATGTTTTTCTCTATCAAACCATTACCGAAAAAGTTGGTTTTGTGAAAATAACTCTGGACTAGGACATAAAAAATGCAGTTTCCATTCCTGATTCAGCCAATTTACTCAGTGACCTTTAAACAAAACATTTTCCTTCTGCTGCCATCTTCATTCTGTGAAAAGAGGATGATGCCTTGCTTCTCCCATGCATTGCCGGTCTTTTTAAATTAATAGTGTTCAGGATGTGGCCTGTTACTATGGTCAGTAGTATATGAGGTCAGTTTATGTATTGTTGTTACATAAAAATACTACAGAAAAGCTTCAGTTTTCTTCTCTGGAAGACTCTAGGTCCAATTCTACACTCTTCAGTAAATACCCTTGGTGGTTACTAAGGTTGGCAAAGCATTCTTCACATTTTGCCAACCTGATTGTCATTAGTGATCTGTTCATCTTTTACTTTCTCCCATACAGAATGCTTAGAGTCATTGCATTTTCTATACAATATCATAACTTGGTGCATGGTGTGCTATTTGAATATTCAGGATATTAGGATTTCAAAAAGGGTTTTTCTCAATGTCATTCTTTGATGGAGTTATTTTCATCTTCTCATTTTTACAGTCCTTTGCTAATAAAATGGAGAACTTATGGAGTATCACGGGAATGCACACAAACACAGCACTAAATAATCCCATGCTTCACAACAGATTAATTTACAATTATTCCCATTTTAACTTTCACCACTGCAAAAAGTGCTGTTATTCATAGTCCAGTTTTGCAAGTTGGTCTGTGTTTGCTCATATATTGCATTCTAAGCACTAACATCTTGAATGTAAAGACTGTATTTTAACTTCCACATAAAGAGTGAATTCAGTCTTATTTTGAACCTCTTGAAATGACCCCATATTGAGGGACAGCTGGAAGTGCTTAGAATGTACTAAGCAAGCAAGCTGATGACAGGCTCAGTTCATTTAAAATTCTTAATGGACAAGAATTGATATGGGTTGCAGAATTTTAACAGGTTTCATTTTCAGCATTGTGAAATTAATTGGTCCAAAACCATAGTATGCTTTTGCAGTAATTGGCCTGCTGCAGGGCCCCTAGCTCTGGTGTGAACTGCAGTCTGGTTTTATGTTATCAAATTGCGAATGGAGACTAGTTTGTCCAATTAGACTTGAATTGCAATGTTTTGAGATGCAGCTAATCAAATTACATTTTTATTGACTTCTCTTTTCTTTCTTTTTGCTCTCTAAATTTTCTAGTGGGCAATAGAGGAAGGATTGGAAATAAACTAAGAAGTGTGACCTGTCAAGAGTGTTTCCATAAAATCTGAATTTTCTGAACATTCTAATATATCAAAACATGCTATAGCAATTACATCTCTTATTCATATTCATATTCACATAGTATTCCATTTTAAGTTGATCATTAAGAAGGCTTTTTGCTTTTTTTTTTCCCCTTACCATGATTCTTTAATGAAAAGAAAACCTTTATAAAATACAGAGAAAAAGAAAGTTTTATCAGAATATGTCACTTTCCTGTAGTCTTTGTAGTGCAGCCACAAAAGTTGCTCTAAGCTTCAAGGTTTGCCCAAAAAGAAGGGAGGTCAGGAATAAAGTGGGGTGGCTGCTTAGTCTCCTTCCAAATGGCATAAAAATGAATGTGGAGGCAGTGGGTCTAAATACATCTTTGAATTCAGTTATTTGATTAGAGATTATAAGTGAGTCTTAATGGTAATAAAATCTGGCTTAAGGCATGCTGTATTTTGTATCCCTCATAACCAGCAGTAATGACTGGGGCAAGAGGAGTCCCATTGACTTCACTGAGCCGTAGTACAAACCCTGATAGCAAGGTTTTGCGGCGCTCAGCAGCTTTTCAAGCGTCATTCTGTAACTGACAGCATAAATGTTGGAGCTCCTTTGGTGTGTGCTCCTGCTTTGACTGAATTCTAACAAAGTAAGCTGCTTCTGCATTGTTTTGGGTTTTTTAAACACTAACTCAGCAATACTTCAAAGCATCCCTGGGAGCTTTGTTGTGTACAGATGTTTGCTATATCCAGCCATTGCTGATGGCGAGCTTCAGCTGAAACCAGTGGAAATTCAGATTAAGCATGGTCAGAAATTTGCTCAGGTTACATTGGATAGGTTGTAAAACAAATAGTAATTTTGACCTTATTCATCAAGTACTTAAGTGCATGCTTAAGTGTTTTATGGAGTTAGTTCTCTGTACCTTTGAGAGAGTGCAATTACTGTAGTTGTTAACGCCATTCACCTTTTCCTTTTACCTCAGAGGTAAACCGGCTTGCAAAAATAATACAGTAGAGAAGTCCTTGATGTTCTTAGATGTTATTTCCACCATTCAGGGCTTCTTGTATGTAGCCTTCAAGGCTGACATCTCTTTAGCCTGAAAAGGGTTAGTGGTTTTGTGTTGAACAAGGGCTTAATTTCCAACTAATTTTCAGTACTTGGCTCAGGTTGTTTTGGGCTTCTTTGCCTCAGTGATCTAGGCATCTATCCAGCTCTGAAAGTGCAGTACATTTTGTCGAGGAGTGTTAATCTGGACTAACTCTTAAGTTGAAAAACTGCCATGTAGTAGAAGCTAAACAAATGCATTTGTGCCTAGTGAATCCACTGAAGAGAGTACCAGGGCAGAGGAGAACACGGCTTAGCGTGCTGTCTAACTGGAAAACAGGCTGTTCAGCAATACTCTGCATAAGGAAGTAACTTTCTGCTTATAAAAGTGATTTAATTGAAATCTAATTTGTTCCTCATATAGGCAAAGAAAGTAAGTTTATTCTCTGTCTTCTGTACACATTCTACAAATACCATCTCCTCTCTTCCTCTGCTAGACTCTATTAGTCACAGTCTATCTGGTGTAAAGAAGAGGAGGAAAATGAACGGTTGTTTCCTTTAAGGAAACCGCTTAATTTTTTAAAGTACATGTTTTAAGATATAGTACTACATCTTCTTTCTTTGGATTTGCTATAATTTCCTCTTTAGTTTTCAATACAAGAAAGCTGTTGTGTTTTGAAGTTAAAAAATACTTTTTTTTCTCTCTGTCTTAAAGTATGGGGCAGCGGCAGCATCTATGTGGTTTGTCTGTCCAAGTGGGTTCACTGAATTTGCATGTTCATACAGGGAAGTTGATTACTAGTTAGGCTTGAGTGCATATCGTTTTTTTCCTGAGACTTCAATATGCTAATCATTTGAGCTGGGTTTCTGCTATCAGCAAAATAATCGTCACCTCTACTTACCCTGTAGCTTGCTAACATAATCTAGTTTTTGGGTGGTATCTTGACTTACTGCAGGAGTGGTGATTCAGCTGCACTCTTCAGTATATAGCTTTTTCATGGCTTTTGTATATGGCACAATTTCCATTATTAACCTGCAGTTAAATACTTCTTGAATGAAATTTGATTTTCAGAACATTAGCTTAATTGCTTTGCCTAAAATTAAGGATATGTGTTTGTTTAATTTGAAATCTTTTCCTTTTTACCTTCTTGAATGTATATTTGTGCTGCACAGAAGCAACTCAGCTTTTAAATTAATTTTCCAGTTGGTCTATAATGTAGACTCCAGTAACTTCCAATTTTCTGTAATCTTTCTGATACTAAATTGCTTCCCAGTGGATAGTTTTCATAAAGTAAGTGTACAAGTATTTACTATAAAGATAAATTGTATAGTGTGTATTTGTGTATATGTCTGTATATACAGCATGCCTATGTGTATACTTGTATATAGTATAAAAATGTCTTATTTCTTACTGTCTCCTTGCCATCTTTACAATCTGTATGTTATGTGTACCTAAAACTGTGACCAACTGTGATAGTTTTGATTGCATGAAATCTGTGGGATGAGCTTTGAATACTTTGTCTTGGTTTCCAGTTATACCTTTAAGTTCTTCATGTGATTGCTGAGTTGCAGTATGTACTTTATGTTCTCTCAGGAATGGCACAACCCATGAACAAATTGATTTAAAAAAATAAGATTTCGTGCAACCTAGAACATGTTATAACAAATCGATCAGCCAAGGGCATACTAAGGTACATCACCTTACTAATAAAAGAAGCAAATCATTTCTGTGGAGTAGGGCTCCTGGGCCACATAACAGTGTTTTATTAAGGTAACGGTAAAATGGAATAAATGAATGCATATGCATGAATTATATCCCTGAATACCAGTGGAAAGTTCTTTCATGCACATGCCTTATAAGAATTATTTATTTGCAATGTATTTAGATGTCAGGGTTAAGAATGGGAGAACTCACAGGAGATAGTTGTCAATCTTGGTGCCGCTGTGAATTATAGAGCAGATTTAATGATCTAATTACCCCATGTAGTTATAAGAAATAACACAACTCATTTAGGTATTTTCGTTTGAAGCAAACCATTAATTCACTGTACTGTAACACGAAAGCCCAAGTTTGGTTCTGTTAGTTTGAACAAAATACACTCCATTCTTTTTTTATGACGGACTGAAGTAACTGATAGTACTTTTCATTGACTGCAAAGTGTATCTCAGCTGGCAGGTTTCACTGACTCGGATGCATGGTTTGGGGAAAACACTGAAAAAAGTCAGCTCAATTGTAGCATTAATTGGAATTTTAATGGAAGCAATTTTTTTCTGCATGATTTTGAGATATTTCTAAATACTAAAAATGAGACTTTTTTGAATGAGGTTATCATATTCTTTTCAGTCTGAAGAGTTTCTTTGGTTTGAAAAAGCCCTCTTATTTTTAAAAGTTTTGAGTAAACCTGTTAAGATACTTGGAGGGAGATAGAAAAGATCCTGTTTTGCATTGTAAATTTATTTTTGCTGATTTTTCACATGCAGTCATTAATTTTTTTCAGCTGAAGTTGCTGAGATCTTAATTCTTTTTCCGCCTTTAAAATAAAGTAAAGAATCGCTAGGTTTTTCTTTACCCAAATAACCTCTGAAGTGGGATGCCAAAATGTGATGTAGGGTCTTTTTCCTTCCCAAGAAAATACCAAAACCAGAGGGATTAAAGACTTGGTAGTTTCTGAACAAGTATGTCCTGTAAAATACAACTTGCGTGACAATCCTTAGAGGAGAACCAGGAGGAGAGAGAAGCAAAATCAACCTAAGGGACCAGAGAAGTAGAAGACAGGGAGACATTAAGAAGATAGAGATTCCCTGAGATCAAACCTGATAGAATAGGGAAATGTAAGAATTTCCTGTTAACTAGACTTTCACACATGGACACTTAAGTGGAAATTGTTCCTTAGATTAACTCAGTGGCTACAAAGTGCCAGAGTTTAAATGCAGGTTGCTAATTTGCAAAAGCAAACTTCACTGTGCTTTCTTGGGACATACTTAAGTGCATTCACTGTTCCGTGTGTTGTACGTCAGTTGGAATGGTCCTATGTTAGATCTGTGTTCGTGGTTCTAGATCTGGAGCCTTGCTTTAAGTGAACAGCTCTCTCTGTGTTGCCTTTTCCCTGGTCATCAGGGCAGTCATCTGTGCCAGGATGGACCCAGTCAATGGCTGTGGAACAAGTATGTCAGAGAACAGAGCCATGAAATGGGTCCAGCTTGTACTGCTAATATTTTAAAAATGTTCTGCTGCTTTACTGGAGAGAAAAATCTATAATTTATACTAACAATGTAATATAAAGATATATAAATACTAAGATTTTTGAGGGTACATTTAATATAACAAGGGGGTTTTAGGCCTGAGGAAATTATAGCAATGCATGTCTGACATTCTCATGAGACACGATAGACTATTGGAGTTCAGATATTACTGCACTCCTTTAACATGTTCACAGCGTTAGTGGTTAACGTGTAAATGCTAGTTGTTCAGGGAGACTTATGTGGGCAACTGTGGGCACTATCTTATTCCTTTTCAGAAACAGTTTTAGATGAAGTACTCAGACTTGCAGGTTTGGGTTTTTTTGTTTTTCTTTTGCTACTTGACTTCCATTCACCTTCTAGGGCTTGCTCCATTCTGTGTTGCTTTGAACTTCCATAGATTTTTCCAGTGTGTGATAGTATCGACGGATGGCTTTGTAATAATCTCTGGTAGCTGCCTTCCTCTCTAGAAGAGCATCACTTTAAAGTAACATGGATATACATGACAGCTGGAAATACCAATTTTTTGTTTGTTTTCTTTCCTTCTACAGGAATACTATGATTTCTTGGAACAAGTTGAAAATTACATCTTTTCCTGGCAAGATATTTAGTTTTCAGGACTTTTTTTTCTGTTGTAACTATAGGGTGAATGCAAGCATTTATTTGCTAGCATTTGGTCTTAAATAGACATGGAATGAGAAGTGAAGGAAAAATGGAGATTATTTCTCTTATTTTTTGCAGGAGCTTTATTATTCTCATCAGCTTCAGGCCATCAGAAAGTTACGTGTTCTCAGATACTGCACATAATGAGTATGAATATTAGATCATAGCCGTATCTGAGAACTGTTTGCTTATTCCCCTGTTTATACTCACGTAATAATGGTGAGGGAGTGCAAAGCAGGTTTTTAAGGGACAGCAAAATTAAGTGCTTGGGATTTTGGCTTGACTTAAGCACAGGCATTGAACAGAAAAATAACATTTTCCCTCTTACAGATATCCTTCAGGTGTCAATTCTGCAGGATCCTGGTTTTATTACATCAATCACAAGCAGCTTAAGGCTTCCAAAAACATAGTCACAGACAGATGTTGAGCCTGTCTGGGGATTAGAAATATCCTCTTCCATTAAGTATAAATTAACTTAATCACCAGGTATGAAAGATAAGCAGCATAAACATCATTCCCTGAAGCTTTCATTAAAATTAAAATTCTATTTAAAACTAGGCTTGTATTTTCTATGACTTGATCCCCCTTCAAAGAGATTATATCTGCTGTAAATTTTTACAGTGACAGAGTGACAGAAATTAATGTATTGAGGGCAGTGATGTTCTCTATAATTTAACTTCTGCTGCTAGTCATCTTTTAGCAGGAGAGATGATTGGCTTATTTTTAAGTAATAATTGGGCTCTAGTCTCTGAAAAAATTAGAAAGCAATAAAACTGCCTAGCACCCAGTTACCACAGAATGAAAGCATAAAGCCACATGACTTAACAGCAGTGTAATCATCAGTAGTGTTATTTGTGTATGTAGAATTCACCTGCTTTAATAGGAGGATTACTGCTGATAAAATGCAATTGCACTGCTGCTTTCTACTCCATTGGATGACAGGGTAAAGCTCCTTTTCTACCCTAGCATAATCATGACTGCTTTCTAAGAAGAATTTCCACATGGGAAAAAATATCATGGGGCTTAGGTTTTTTTCTGTTCTACTGTAAGACACTTGGTGGTCTAATTTAATGTTGGTTTCAGTATATTATCAGGCTTTACAACTGGTTTGCCTTTGCTGTATCGTGTATTACTATTTTTAAGGCACAGTTTTCTAAAGAAACAAAGGAAACTCTGGAGAAATAATGAGACTCATAAGTACCTTAAAAGCAAATAGTGAACACAAATAAATCTGCTAGGAATAATAAAAGCTACTTCCACAAAAAAATAAAGTATTGGGGACCATTTTTAATGATCTATAATTATTTTTTGCTACGGTGGAACAAAGTCTTCCGATGCAGGTTTTGCATTGCTTATCCATTATTTCATTATAGTAATGCTGTATTTTCTGCAGCACTCGGATAGATGACAGGCAATAGTATTAGCATTCACTGCTTCTGTTACATTAAAAGTAATGTCTTTAGCTAATGCAGACTGATATTACCATTATTCTTAAAAAGAGAAAGTTGAAATAAAGAATCTCAATTAATAATTAGGAAATAACTATTTTTTTCAGCACATTGCACCTGAGACTCCTCAAATGCATTTCTTCACTTTGATGATTTAAACTATGTATTGGGGAGTGCTATAGAAATAAAAACAGAGCTCAAGTGCAGCTGTCACAGCCAGTTGGATATTTATCCCAGTTGTGCAGTATCTGCTTTGTATCTCTAAAGGATGTCTCGTCTCTCTCTGGTCTGCTGGTGTACTGATTCCTGTCATCACCTGGTAAGGTAGGAGCTTAACGAAACTATTTAATCACAGTATCACTGGTGAACACTTACAGTGTTGGATATCAGGTTTGAAATGGTTTATTGGATTGACCTTTAGTTTAAAATACAAGGGAATTAACACAGCCTTTCTGACTTCTGATTTGTGTAATAGGCTTGTTGAAAACCTAAACGCCTCTTTTCATACATGTTTCTTTTTAAAACACCCTAAAATTAAGCCCTTTCTGATCTGGATAATACTAAGATCACAAGCACCTAAATTGTCTAGGAGAAAATTTTTTTCAAAGGATAATGGAACAAATCCTCACTTATTAATCAGGGCAGATAAGACCCATTCCAAATTATGCAGAATTCTTCAAATCACTGGGTAACTCGCGTTTTGGGCTTCTCGGGTTTCTCTGAACCACGGGTTTCTCTGGCTGGGTCATCTTCTGAAATCCTTCCACATCTGTGTTGTCAAGGGAGGGATGTAAATCTCTCTTGTCCTCTATGCTCTGATATTTTATGGATGGCTGCAGCGGTGTTAGCTGTTGCTGTTGATTTTTTTTGTTGTGATTTTTTTTTTTAATGGAATCTGAAATTTTATTTATATTATGGAATATCAGGAGCTATTATTTCTGTAGCATTCTCCATATAAAAGTAGACAACGGCATCTTGAATGGTACCATCTAGGAGTGAACAGAAATGACCATATTTGTGTAGGCAAAAACTGGAAAGTTGAGCACAGTGTGCCTCTGCACCATCTCCTATTTCAGAAATTGCTCTGATCGATGCACGATTCAGACAAGAAAGGCTCTGTACAACTCCTTTGAAAGGGAAGTGTTAATCCTTGAATAATACTTGCTGATAACTCCAGTAAGTATATCATTGCTTGTGTGGCTGTTGGACAGGTTTCCTAATGCAGACTGCATTTCTTCCTAGACAGAATGTGTAGGACAGCATATTAGCTTGTCTTAGGTTTCGAGTTTGAAGTGGAGGCTCTAGTCTTCTCTGCATATAATATGAAAATGTCAGCAATATTCTCAACCATCGCTTTGTGTCCTTGGTGTGGAGCAAGTCAGGATCCACCCTAAGTTTCTACATCTTGGAAACACTCATTAACAATGTATTAAGGCGGCAAACTTTCAGTCTCTTCTGTTTTCTTTCAAAAGCTATTTAGTCTTTAATGAAAAGTGTTTATTTTTATAATAAATCCACCCAATCTGAAGAGGCAGCAAACCATCCTTCTCAGAAAGGGGACTGATGTCTGTGGAGCTTAGAGTACGATACACGGTAAACAAATAACACTCATGGGACAGAAAATGGAAAGCCTGCAACTAGCAGATGCTGTGCGTGAGAGCTGCTGTGATTGTTGATGACAGACTGCAGGGGCTTCGATTTAACTTTTTCAAGAATCTGATAAATTATTTTGTTTTTGTTAAGCAAATGGCAAGGCTATGGAGTACATTTTTAATTTGTCCTTGAATTCACCTAAAATGTGTTTGTCAGCTCCCGGAAACAAACTTCGCGTGCTCCATTTCTTTCACCCTTCCAGCGTGAATGCAATGTTAGGCCTTGAAGGTGCAGGCAAAGTTAGGCATGGTCATGCTCATGATAAGGTTAAAATCTAAGCGAGTTGATTTAACTACTTTATTTCTTTAACTGTGATACGGATTCTTTTTCTCAGAGGGGGAAATTGTAACTGCTTCCGGCACTTCCTGCTTCCAGGAGACAGGACAGCTGCTGCATTTTCAAAATGTATTTTGTGTGATGTGAAGTTAGTTGTCTGCCAACAACATGGTGATTATCATCCTGGTTTTTAATGATTGAGTCTGCTCTTTGACATACGGACTCTTTACTGTGGTTGCTTTGACTGCCTGAAAGCATTCGCAAAGTGCTGAATAAACTATATGTAAGAGCAATAACGTTTCTAACATAACTTCAAAAATCTCTTACTCCGTGGGGTTTAATATTCTTTTAATACTTTTATCATTGTGCAACTTCATTATTATTATTATTTTGAAAGGAGGAAATGCTAGTGCTGTTGACATTTTTTACTTTGCCAGAGGGTGAAGAGGAGATGAATATTCAGTTTCTTCAAATGAAACTCACAAGTGGCCGGTACAAAACAAAAGATGATGATTATTCACACAACATGCAGACAAACTATGACATTTCTTGCTATCACGTACTGTGAGTGCTGGAAATCTCTGTGTTAATAAAAGTAATGGGATTAGTTCATAAAAGAAAATTCATGAATGACTGATAATGCAGAGACACTGCTCTGGCTTTGACTTACTGTTTCCTAAACGATTTATTTCTGTGAATGAGCACACAGACGTATTTCGTACCTACGCACTCCAGTAACCAACATGTATCTGTTTCTTGGGAGGTCCATATACTGTGGTGATAAATGGGTGGATAGATAGATTTGTCATGCAAAATATTCTCTGCTTTTAACTCTGTTAACATAGTCCTTGCGTTGAGTAGAGGCTCAGCTGAGGGAATAATTATAGCTTCAGAATCTAGAACATAATATTTTCTTTTATTAGGTAAGCAGTTGTCAGCTGATACCAAAATTGCTTAATTTATACTTCTAGCAGTGCCCTAAATGTTATATATATCAAGTCAGCATTCTTAGAAATATTAATATTGTAATGCTTACCCAATTTTACTCTGAACTTGACAGCTAAATTTTATACACAAGTATACAAAATGCTGAAAATTTTGAAGCCTTTAATTAGTAGTTGCAAATTTGTTTGTCCCTTAGCAACTTGTATTTGCATAAAGATTAAGGCTGGTCAGAATGAAAGGGATAAAACTTCGATGGAGGAAACATTAATAAATTAGTAATCATGTATAAAAGATAAGTAGTTTTAGATGTCATTTCCATAAGCTTTATTAAGATTGAAATTCTTTTTTTAAAGATGCAGTTAATATTTTCTCCACAGTTGATCATTTCTAAAGAGAGATCTGTCATGAGCTGCAGAATTAGAGAAATTAATGTATCGAGGTCAGACATTAGTATGTAAATTAAGCTTTGCTTTTATTCTGTATGGCAACAGAAGCATTACCTTATATTTGACCTTTCATTCATTTAGCCTGACTCAGCTGTGTCAGTCAAAACAATTAATTCTAAGGAACAGCTTTAAAGTGTGGGGCTCAGCTTTCTTCTCCTCCCCTTGCCTGTTGGAAATCCCTTGAGAAATGAGCTAATGGAAGGAACCTGTGCAAAATTCTCTTCCTGGAGATTTGTTTCAGCATTTTGGGGTTTCTGATCCCTTCCCTGCAACTCCACTGCAGCGCTTGTCCACAGACATTTTGCAAGGTTTTCAGGGAGACGAGGGCCAAGCATGAGAACCCTGTGTGTTGTACCCAGACTCCCAAGGCGAAGTCCTGAATGAGACAGCACATGAGATATCTCTTGGCAGTCACTTTCTGGAGTAAGAAAGAACTGTATGGTAAATATGTATAGGGGTTTTCAGTGACACTTTGAATCTGACAGCTAACATTACAAAAATGTGTACTTCTGTATTTTCCAATTGACTGATAAATTAATGGTAGAAATGGAGGTGAACCCCCCCCTTACATTTTCATTGTTGCTGGACTTTGGGCGGTATTTCTGCTTTTTGTAGCTGTGCTGCCAATGTTTATACCAGTCTTTGATTGCATGACCCTTGGGGAGTTATGTCATTCGGCTCACCCTTATGGTGTGGCGATGGCAGATGGCAGCGAAACACAGAAGAAAATGTAACGGTGCATTGCAAGGGAGAGGGAGTGTAATTTATCTAGCGCTAGGGCAAAAAAACACGTTGTGAACTGTTTCCTTGCAAAAATGTGCAGATCACAGTAAAATTCTGTTTTTATAGATACCGAGTCTGGCTGTAATATACCTAGCTAGGCAGTTTTTCTTAATTATTCATGTTGAGACTACGTTGAGATTGGGTGCATACAAGTGTGTTGAATAGATCTACAGAAAATAAACCTTTATTGAAGTGGTGTCTGTGGTAGCAGTGGAGAATTATACTCTGAATATAGTTGGTGTAAATGCTTGCAGTTAAGGTAAGCATGCAGAATAGGTAAGTATGTATCAATTCAGTTTTGCAGATACAGACAAGCTCTTGTGCAGGTTTGTTTCAGAAAGTCTTAGTTTTATTAAAAGTGCAAAATATAGCTTTAATCCAAATTATATGATCACATTAATTAAGCTCTAGTGCATTAGAAAAGGAAACTTAAGGAAATCCTGGGGGAGGGAGGAAGCTAAAGAATCAAAACAAATCATTAAACTTTATAAAAGCAATAACCTGTAAAAGCAAATTAAGAAGTATATTCTGGGTTTTTTTACTTAATGGAAGTACAAGACTTGGCAATAAAGATTAGAATTAAATTTTCTTGTTCTGATTTAAATATTTTATAGACTTTCCCAATGTGTAAATAAAGTGAGCCATGCAGTAGCATACAAAAAAGCTGGTTTTATTTTAAAAATACTTTTCTAATAAGAAATATGATTTTGAGAGCTATTTCAGTAAAAGTTTGAAATGGGAAACTGGTTTTGAGTTTTTATCCATGACCTTAAAGGCAGCTGTAGGCTTTTCTCCATAGAAAGCGGGGAAGAAGGAAATTCTAGGTGGTAGCTTAGAGCCTCTGCTTTATTACATTCAACAGTAGTTTTTCTTTGATCATAATACAGGGGTTTTTTATACAAACACAATTTTCTATGACCCTACTACAAACCAAACATAGTCCTATTTAATAATTTGACTGTGTCCATTCCCCCCCAGGCAGAGAGACGGAGTCTTCTGGGGCTCCCAGCAGTGGTATGTCCAGAGTGCTTGTTCACGATTATGGTTTGGGTGTTCCCTTCATGACCGTTTCACATTTCTTTTGAGGATGGGGGTTGAAAAATGAAAAGGCTGAAAAAAAAAACCCTCTTTTGAACTATTGTACTTCCTCAGAAGTTCCAGGGACTGTTCCTTCAGCAGGAAAGAGGTACGGATTTGTGAAGGAAGTGCAGATTTGCAGATGAAGACTACGCTGAGGGCCGTTGTTCCCCGAGTCAAACCTCTGTCTGGGTCACGTAGAGAGGATGGACAGCACTCCAGGCTCCCTCCCGCAGCTGGGCAGCACAGGCACCAAAGAGTGCTGGGGCTGTAATTAATTTCTCTGAAGCTGATCCTTTAACAGTCTCTTCAGCATTTTCTGTAAAAAATGAAATCGAATGAAATTTCCTGAGCTCTGCTTGCGTCTTTTAAAGTAAGGCTTTATATTTTTCTAACTGAAAACATTAATGACGAATGAATGACGTACAATCCAAAACACTCTAGAATTTAGAATGAGAAAGGGTTTGGGGCTTCCAGGCATCATTAAAACGAGTTATGTTACAACAACAAACCTTCTCTCCTACTGAGTACAAGGTTTCACATTTGGTCAAGGTCTATTTCACTTGGCTGAAGATTTGAATTTTTAAATTCATGAACAGACCTTTCAAGATTAAAAATAGAAGCCTGCATGCTTATTGTTTCTTGGCTGTACATACTCTTGCTCTTTCGGCAGCCAGAGGGTACTCAATGGCAGTGAAACCACAAAGCTAATAATTTATTACTTTAAACTTTACTTAACTAAAGACAAAAAAAATATTATTTTTCTACTTTCTTATCTGCAGCAAATAGGAACATTACCCAAGCACTACCTAAGATTTTTATTTATTTTTTAAAGACTTTTTAGAGTCTTTTATCTCAAAAAATGATCACATTTACCGATACTCAATATGGATGAATATGTGTGGATACAAAAGAAGTACTGTTATTTTAGAAGTTTGTAACAATAGTCATCTTAGAAGAACAGATGCTTTGTGAATCGCAGCGTGAGAGTCCCATCCAAGCAGCAGTGCCTTGGCAGTTACGAGTACTTAACCACCAGAAGAGGCTGAACACATGCTTTTTGCAAAGAACTGTTGCAGAAGCAACTTCTGTTGACGTTCAGAGTTCATCTAAATGAACCTGGAGCTGGCATTTGGTGCAGGGAGAAGTTTCCAGCCTCGGTTCTGCACTGAGCAGTGGCATCTGTGGTTACAGTTTGGGCAGGTGCTGCAGTGGATGCTGAGCCGCAGCCGTTTGAAGGTAACATCTGGAGGTGGGAATGAGTTCAGAGCTCAGATTCAAGCAGGGTTGAAAACTTGGCCCAAAAAATGTCTTTTAGAAATTAGATACCACAATCTAGTTCATACTAATTAAAACATTTTTTTTGCGATTCTTTTTTTTTTTCTGTAAGGGCCCTTTGTCTTACAGTTGCCATACATTTATTTTCATCATACCTCTCACTAGCAGCTAAAAGTGTTACTTTGAAGTATTCTCTTCTGAAAGCAGACACAGCGTGGCAATGGATTAATGTCTTTCTGGGAAATCTAGTAGAAGAGAGAGGCTAAAAATCCCATGGGGATATTTGTTATGGATGACCGACTACACGACGGTTGTGCGAGGGCTAAGGAGAACTGCTGCCTTTTGCAATTGAAGTTGGAAGGTACAGATTTACTGTAGATCTGACTTAACTTTTACAGTGCTGTGGGTGAATAATAACTATGTTGATTGTTATCCTCTGCTGGAACAGAACTTTCTGAAGGACACTAAACCTGCTCAGGAACACAAAAGATCAATGTAGTAAAAGCACTGATTTTTTTAGTACCTAGTGTGAATTATACTTATTCTTGATGGTAGGTACTTAGAAAAGTGACTGGAAAGAAAATGAAAAGCTGTGTATGCTTAGTGCGTGTCAAACAATTACCATCAGCTATCAGACTTTCTGACCTTATGAGGATAGCAATCTTTAATTTTCTCTAGATATGTCAAATGCAGAAAAAAAGTAAAAATATGTCATGCTGAATAAACATGTAACATTTATTTTGGAACATCATTATCTCAGTCAGCTTTATTCAGGGAATTTGGCAATGACAATGAAGATGAAATAATGTATTTTGACAGTAGGCACAGAGGATTTGAAGAAAAAATAATGGGATTGCCCAGAAATTGTCTTCTGAGTAGTGCCAATATGCATTTATGTGAACTGTATTGCTTCTGAATGTATTGTTAGAATTTCTTCTTTGCAAATATATCTTGGCATACTTTTTGTACCTTACTTATTAGGGAAGGTAAAAGCTTCTAATCATTATTGGAAAATACGTTTAAATATCATTAGATTATTACAATCTCTAAGCATTTCCCATGAAATATTCCATGAAATTCCATGAAACTCATCTTTTTTCTACATACCTATATTTATTTGATGCTGGTAACACCAACATGCAGTTACTATCTGGTGTTTCTTCATCTGTGTGGAAGAAGTTAGCCTGTTACCTTTTGTGAGGTTGTAAAGACCTTTTGAAAGGAATATGGATATTCTACAGCATCACAACTAATATACATTGAGAAAAATGATTTTTGTATTATGGCAGGGGGGAGGTTGAAATGTTTGGTTTTAATGTTTAACTATGTGGATTAAAAAAAAATCTGCCATTTTAGAAAAAATTAACTCAGTGGGGCCCAATTTGTTGAGAACCTGTTGTTACCTTGGCTTTACTAAGTGATCTAAGGAGCATTACTGGTTACAACAAGCGAAAGTAAGAAGGGAAGGAAGAAAAAACTTTAAAAAAATTTAAAAAAAAAAGGTTATGAGAGAAAAATATTGTTCCAGATCAGGGATGCAGAAAGGAGCAACGCAACCTGATGTCCATCCAGGCTTTCTGTTATTAAACTAAAATGTCTTTATCAATGAATGCACTATAAATATTTTTGAAGCATTGTAAAGGAATCATGCTGGCATACCTTGATGGAGATTTTCAGAAGTAACTACTTGTTGTCAGTGTTTCAGTTTTGGAATGTTTTATATGAAATAAATTTAAGGGAATATGATTTTCAGAAAATGCTGAAGAGTCATATGGAAAATACATTGCCTTTAATTGTCATAATTTTGACGTCCTAAAATCACTGTCTTTTCAAAAAATACTCATTTTTATAATTTCGTAGCTGGATCCTATTCAACCATCCCTCTGAATTTCTGAACACTGGCAATGTTTTCCATCTGTTTCTGCAGCTTGGGCAGTGCCCAGAAGGTACACAGCTACAATTCGTTGCAACTTAATACCTGCATAGCAAACGGCTGGCCTCTTCCTAGGACACGATAGCCAAAGGTCCATATAAAAAGAACTGCGCGGAGTCAGGGCAACCGTGCGGTGTTGTGGTGACGAGGCACCCGCTCTTACCTTCTTGGGGTGGTAAACCCAAGATTTTGACAAAGGAGTGGTTTAGTATAAAACAAAATTTCAAGACTTACAGAAAAATGGTATGATTGTACCCAGCTCCTAGTCATTTCAAGGGGAGTTAGGAGTTAACAGTAGCTCTCGCAATTAACCTGGTAATGGTGCAGCATCTCTTTGTGGATTGTATTTATAGGCGTTATTTTTGGCATCAGAGAATGGTGTGCTCGTTATCCTTTTAAATACTCTATTACATGATTTCTGCTTTTGAGAACCGTAGTATCTGTTCTTGATTTTTCAGTATTGTAAAGATCTCATAAAATAGTTTTATAATTAAAAAAAAAAGTCCAGAAAGCACATTGAATCTTCTAAGAATAAAGTTAACATAAAATAAAATTATTTTATGTGCTACAGGTGTCAGACTGTGGAGCATGTGTCAGAACCAAATGAAGAGCTGTTGGACGCAGGACCGGCAGACAGACCAGAATACGATACCCCTAGAAGCCCAGAGGCTGGCCTCCCCTCCCTTTGTCTCAAGCAAGTGTTCCCCAAGTATGCGAAGCAGTTTAACTATCTGCGACTTGTGGACAGAGTGGCTGCACTGTTTATCCGATTTCTTGGTGTAAAAGGGACAACAAAGTTGGGGCCAACAGGTTTCCGAACATTTATAAGGTTAGTAAAGTGAAGGTTTCTTTAGGAATTGCTTAAACCATAGTCGAGAACTTAAACTCCTGGTCCTCTTGGGTTGGCCCTGTTGCCTCTGTGCTTATCTTAAGTTTTGTTGAATAAAAGCAGGCCTTAACAATGGTACACTTTTAGCTTGTAGGTTTAGTAATGCCTTCTAAAGAAACTTTTCCCCATAAGTTCCATTGAACCATTGCATATTTCTTTATAAAATAGACGTATTTTTATCATTCCAAGCTCCCAAAATACCTGACCTATGAAACTGTGTCTAGCAGGAACCTGGATCTTTATTCTACAGCAGATCAGTGATACTTTGGCAGATACTATTTGCAGTCTTAGTGGACACGTCACGTTCCTAGTAAATTGTAGAAATACCATTGTGAGAAAGTGACAACCAAAATGGACTCACTTGATCTGATTCTGTTGGCTGTGGGGGCACAGCCATCTGCCCCAGGCCACAGGAAAGGATTTTCAAATGCCAGTTGCTGATGCATTGTGCAGTAAGGATTTGCATTGTGAAATTGCAACTTGCAATGGCAAGGAACTCAATTTATTTTTTCACCTATTTTTTATTTGTGAGCGGGTTTTTCATTGTTTTTTATGGATATATCTGTTCTAGTCATGGTATCAATATCTAATTTTCTGTCTTTCATTGGCAATGACAAAAGAAATAAGCAGCAGCAGCAGATGTACTCTTAAAATACAGATCCTGTTTCTATGCAGATGAATTTAGCATTCAGGAATGAATATAAACAATTTGATTTATACAAATTATGATATATAAAAAATGACTGAAGGCATCTGCTCTATCCACAGACCAGTACAGGATTGTTTCAAGTTCTGTATTTTCTATTGTTTAGTCCAGCCTTAATTTGGCACTTTTCAGACAAACACAGAATAAATGCCAACATTTTCTTTTAAGAATATTAAAATAAATTGCCATATCTCAATGAAATAGTGTTTGCAGTTTCCTAATGTACATTAAATTAAACTTTTTAATATTAGTAAATTTTGTTTATTTTTTCCCAGAGGATCTACACCAACTATATGGCCCTTTTCTAAAACACTGTCATTACTACTCGTTTCAGAAATAAGGTCATGTTTTGAAGACGTGCAGTATCACTTTTCAAGAATAGAATGTTACACAAGTGTGACTTGGTGTGTATGTGTGTGCATGTGCGTGTGGGCAAGTGGTTGCAGAGACTATCCATTCAAATTTTAGCTAATCAAAATCTGTTCCCCTTCAATAATTTCTTCATTCTAAAAAATAACTAAAAGGGAAACGCCAAACGTGGCTCTAGTCCTTGTTTGGAGGCTGCCTAAGATTTTTCTGGGGACTGGTTAGGCCAGACTTTAACTCTCTCTGCTTAGGCTACTAAAGAGTAAGATTCTTCTAAATTATCTGGGGTTTGGGGTTTGTTTTAGTGTGGGGTTTCTTTCTTTTTTTTTTTTTTTTTTTCTGGCCAGAAATTTTGGCCAGCTCTTTGGCACGTGCACTAGTGCCAGCCAGGCTGCCAGACATCTGGAAATCCTGGACAGATGGCTAATTCTCATATATTGATCAACACTACACTGCAGGCTCAGACCACACAAGTGTCAGATCTCCTACATGTGCTTATCACCAAACGCCCGAGATGCATCCAGAGATGCTGTTGTTTTCCATGCAGTGGTCAGTGACACACGGGATAAATCTGTTCAGCGTTCAGGCATGAAGAAGGAATTCTGTGCCTGAAAGCTTTTCTCCAGCCCTTTTCAAACAGGATCAGTCAGTCAAATAAAGAGTATTTCTCTGTGCAAACTCTGCCTCATGTAGATAGTCTGTGCAGATTTGTGTTGGGTTTCGCAATGTACCAATTAGTTCCATTCTGTTATGGCCTCGGAAAGAGTACTGGCAATAGCCTGGGAGAAAGCTGCGTGTAAGTCAAGTCATATTTTCAGTCGAAATACTCGGGGTTTTCTTCCCCTCACCCCTGCTTTGTTGCAAAATCAAAATAAACCATTTAATCTGTAATCTGACCTGCTGCCTTTTTGTGGCTAGAGACTGACATGAGACCGCACGTGCAAATTGGATTTAGGTGCATGCTGGTAAGTGGGCAGCTCCTCCTGCCCAGGGCCGCTTCTAGCAGAGGTGGTGCCCGCTTGATCTGAACAGGCAGCAGGACTAGGTATGTACAGGAGATGTTCTGCATGTGAAAAATTCAGGGCCTGTGCCATTTCAGATATGTACACCTAATGAACACCGGTTTGCTTGCTATCTGCTGTATGTGTTTTATTAGACTAAGCATGTTACAGTGGGTGTGTACATATGACATGGGTAAACTTTTCTCCCAATGTTCTTTCAGTTGCCCTTGCAGAATTTTTCTTAACTTGGAAGTTTGGACACAATCAGAATTTCTTCTTTATTTTGTCTGTTTTTAACAGAAACTGCAAATTGAGTAACAGCAATTTTTCAATGGCTTCTGTAGATATCTTATATATTGATATCACAAGAAGGTGGAACAGCATGGGAATCGACCACAAAGAATCAGGTAACACTATTTTTTGTTTGCAGACTGTGGAAGCTGGGGTTATTTTGCAATTTTGGTAGCTCAAGCACACCTCAAACATTCAATAAAAAAAAATGGGACCAAGGCATGTACAACAAATTCTTCTGTTTAGTTCTGTGGTAGTTTCCCTTTATCTACAGAATAGTTCACTCTTCATTTTCAATTTATTGGAAAAAGTGTTCTGCAAGCCCCTTTTTATGCTTGCAATTTTGCATTTGTAAGACTTGTTGCTGTTTGCAGAGGAGCATTTAAAACCATTTCCAGTGGAACCTTCAACTTAATTACAGTTGTAAGAAGGTATGTCCATATTAGAGTCGCTTACATGGCCTAGTAAAACCCAACCGTATCAAAAGCTATGCAGGAGCTAGAAATAAATACACTTAACTTCTCTTTTTGATTTGTCTTCCCCCAAAAAGGTTACTTTGGGGACAAATAAAACTACCTGTATTACTTTTCCTTTCCCAGAGTATGTGTGTCCGTCGTCCCCCCCTGCCCGACAGTACACTCCCTTTTTTCATTTTCGTTGTCTGTGTGATGGGTGAGGAAAGGACAATAGGTTTCTGCACAAACTTGCACAGTGCTCAGCTATTAAATAGGCTTTTATTAAGGACGAGTAGCAGAGCGGTTTTGCTACAAGCACCCCTTGCTGTAAATTGTTCATACAGGAGATGATAGGTCAAACAGCTAACCTAGCCTTCAGTAGTGAATTATCTCCCATCTGCTTTGGTCACATTTTTACATCTGAGACAGTAATCTATCAAATAGCAGAGTTCAGGAATTATTTTCTTGTTATATTGCACCATTTAATATATAACTTAATTTCTAAAATTGCTATTGCATTTCTATATGAAGTTGAGTCCATAAATGTGGGAACTTTTCCATAGCTGTTGTAAAATGTTGAATAATTTCAATTGCACTAATATTCCCATCTTGAAAAAAAAAAAGTGTTCCTGATGACATTTTTTGAGCCATTTATAGCAGGGAAAGAGCAGCTGGAGTATTCTGGAAGGTTTTATGCCACTGCTCCTTGTGGCCATCAAGAAGGATTGTCAAGGTTCCATTTAAATCAGTGTGGGATAAAGAAATCCACCTCAATGCTGCTGGCATAAACTAGCACGCTGGTCACAGAGCTGCAAGCTGGCATTTTCCCAGGAACTGGTTCAAAATATATTTTTATATAAGAATCTGAACACAGACATCAGTGCATATACTCCTGCATCTTTTTTTTTTGAACGCTAAAACAGCAGAAGAATCAAAAGTCTCCAAGTAGAGACTGACTTTTGTATTTGTTATCCCACCTCACTAAAATAAATCTGTAGTTCCCTCCTGCATAAACATCAAGAATCAGTGATACACATAATAATTTCTGAGAGTGTGGTCAGGTATGACAGCAGTAAAATTATTTGTATACAACCTTTTTTGAATATTTGAACGTGCTTCAGAAATGCTAATGAAGCTTGTATTTGTATGAAATAGGTAAGTATTATTTTGTCTTGCTTGAACATAGGTATCCTATAATATCCTGTAGAGTCTGGGTATATGAAGTCAGATAAGATAAGGGAAAAAGAGAATAGGTAAAATAGACTGTTCACATGGCAGATAGAGAGAATAAATCCAGACCTAAGATTAGAAGGGAAAAAAACAAGGTGTAGTGCAGAGGTTTATTATGCATGAACTCCCGTACTACTTTAGGTAGGTTAGGGTCACCTTAGTTTCACAGGTATGTAAAAATCGAGTATTTGCATTTACCATTTCAGTGTGGGTGTAAGTCATTTATGTGGTTAGCTGATGATAGAATTTCACTAGCAAAAATAATAGAAACGCAAGTGAATATTCAGGCTTTCAGAAATGAGGAGATTTGCCGACAGTCTCAATAAACCAGATGTTTTCTAGGTGTTACAACACAAAACACCCAACTGTTTCTGTTGGCTTTGTGTTTGGCCCACTTCCAGCTGTAACCAATACAGTAACTATTGCTGTTGTCGTAAAACAGCAGCTTCTAACTTTTTTATTAAATGCTTCACATGAGTGTCACTTATGGGGGAGAAAGTGTGTATGCTACCAAAGGTGCTTTCCCTGCCTGCAGCTCACCGTGACTGATAAAATAATTTACTGAGCTGGCAGCTGCTGCTTTCAGATAATTCACCAATTCCTTTGCCAGCTATTTTACAGGCAAGATCGTAAGCGACCCCAGCCGCAGCCTCAGTTGAGAGAAATTATACTTCAGAATGTAATTGTAATATTTTGAAAAGGTCCCTTTCCTGCAGCATAAATAAGCCAACGTTAAGTTAAAAACCCCAAACTTTCCAATATCTCATCCTAAAATAATCTTCTTAAGTGTATTTTCAAACTGGGAGAGCCAGTTAAAGCACAAAGCAGCTCTAACTGTTCCTTGTTGCTGGCATTCTGCAAAACCAATTGTGGTCTGGCTTCTTAATTAAGAATTAAAGTAAGTATTTCTTCAAGGTTTTAAATACAATAATTAGTGTTAATATGCAGCCCCTCTTTCCATTGCCTGTGGTAATGTATTATTAGTAAGATGTGATCAAGCAACACCTGAAGAGTCTGTACCGCGGCATGTGGCTTCTGTAGGGGACTTTTGTTTGTGAAGGGGCAGAACAGAGAGGGTTTTTTATAACAAAAAAATTTTTTGGCATTGCACCACTTTCCCTTTGCACACACTTCAACTGTTTTTCATTCAGCTGAAACAAAACTACTACTGTAGAGTTACTGGGTACGGCTGAAAAAATGGCCTCTTTGCCCTCAAAAGGAAGGCTAAGGATTCATATCTAGTACAGTCTTTACACAAGGAAAGTAACACTTCAAATAAACTCACTTCTGTGATAAAGTGCTGTTTGGTAATGGGGTTATCTTTATAGTGCTGCAGACTGAAATGACATACTGTTTCAGCATTCTACATTTGAACTTTTTAGGTCCGTCTCTAAAAATAAAAGGTTTAAATGACCCAATTCAGTTGCCAATATAAACTTATTTTTCTCTCCAGGTAGATTGTTTTCCTTGAAGCTCAATATGTTACTGTGTGTCTGATTTGGTTCCAATTTAATATTTGAGGCAGCAGAAATCAAGGCTGATATTACATCAATTTAATTGTACAATATCTTAAAATCGGTTGTTGCTGTACCAGTTTGCCTCTGGATGCCAGGCTGCTGGTCAGGCTGATGTCTGCAAAACCAGAAAGAGCCCCAGCGATAGAGAATATCACCGGTGTGTAACCCAGCCTGGGCATGCCCTGTACTGAAATGCTAAATGAGCTCATGTGTCTTACAAATAAAACCTCGTCTTTTGGTCTTTGAAGGACAGACAATTTCTTTTCTTAGTGAGCATTCTAGATGACTACTGTTTAAATTAAAAGATGTTAACTAACACAATTGTATGTGTCCATACCCAGGACATACACATTTGGCCTTGCTGCCAAAAGAAGCAAGAGATAGTATTATGCTTAAAGAATGTAGTCTGCTAGAGAACACTCTGCTATGAATCTCCTGTAAACACGTTTTCCTTGCAGGAATGTGTTTGCAAGCCTTTGTTGAAGCTTTCTTCTGTCTGGCTCAGAAAAAATACAAGTCCCTCCCACTTCACGAGCAAGTGGCATCGCTGATTCATTTTTGTGAGTATCATCTGGCTGCCCTGGATGAAAAGCGCCTGGTTTGTGGCCGTGCGATTGTGGAGCGCCGAAGTGCAGTAGTTCCTTGCCCAGCAGATGGACTTCACCTTACACCAGCTGCATATACACCCCTCCTGAATCGCACGGCCACAGCTAGTAAATTTGCAGATTATAGAAATCATCGCTATTAATGGTGCTAATTCACCAGGACGGAACTGAGAATTAATTCCCAGGTATGTACATGTACTGCAGGAGGAGAGACAGACTCTTGAATTCCTTCATCTGATAGTCACAATTATTTATTTCAGCTTTTTTTATTTACACTCTTCAAAAAGTCTACTGCAAGCTCCCATTCTCAAGTAATGATCCTGGGAATGGCCATTTATTTACCTCTCTGTTGGACCGACAGTATACCTTACGTGACAAACTGTGCTTTCATCCCGAGTGTATAGAAAACCATGTGTGAAGACAAGGACCAAAATACAGTGGGATGATAACCAGCATCATGGGATTAATTGCACTGATCAAGAGGCACACATATCAAAGGAATTACGTTGCTTTGTATGCACTGGATGTATCATGGAAATGAAGTAAGGAGCTGCAGTCTCAAATACCAGTTGTGGACTTTGGAAAACTGAAACCTGGAATTACGTTTGTGGTCACACTTCAGGTTTTGACCCTCTTCTTCCAATGGCTTGGACTGTACATGTTGGAATCAATACAGATTTGGTCATTGTCTGTGTATGTATTTTTTTAAAGTCAGTCTTAAAACACTAAAATCACATTTTGGCTTCTTTGTACATGTCTTTGCCATGACAAGTACTGTTAATTTTTTAAAGAAAAACTAAAGATGTTTATCCTTTTGCTTCCACAGAACCAATAAGCTCACGCTTATTCACAGAAAAAGTTTACTTCATTAAGTCAAATTTGGTGAATCAAGCAGTGGTTTTGTCTTCAGGTACTAAGCACTGCTTCTGGAAAAAAGCCTTACAGTGTAAAGGCCTAAGAGTTCATTTAAATTCCAGTAAAACTAATCCTGTCACTGACCTTAGGCTAAACTAATTGTATTCTAGGTTTGCTTATTTTTTGCCTTTTGCATGTTTGTTACCCTATTTGGACCTGCAGTAACATCTAGAGCAGGTACTTTTTTTTTGCCTTTGCACATATTCTTCATTTTTTCCCTTAAATAACAGTATAACTCTGTACAGATTAGATCTATATTATTTAACAGGATATTTTGTCAAGGATGCTGGGCTATACCACTGGAGTTATACAGAGTAGCCTTATTTTTCAAGAAATAAACCATGACTTCCATAATCACACTCTTCCTCGGGGGTGGCTAAGCAGAACATGAGACTGGCTGAAAGGACAGGAATAACTTGGAACTTCAGGGCTGTTCAGTCAAATTCTTTTTGGTCTCATATTTTATTACAATAATGTATGTCTACATCCGAGTTTGATTTTTCCTCCTTTGTTCTATTCTTTAATGTTAATGAGTCTGCTTATGTTCTAGTATTCTTCGTACTGTCAAAAATTGCAAAGCTGTAAGATGGGACGGCGTCTGGGCATTTAGCTTTGGATTGGAGAAAATGCCCCGAGCTCGATGTCAAAATGTTCCAATGGCTGGTGTATCAGAAACATGACCTTGGAAGCACATTGTCAGTGCAGAGGGAGTTCACCTATTTAATGTCATAGACTAAATGCGCACACAGTATTTAGTGAGTTCTCACTTCAGGAAAAGTTGAGAGTTTCTTTCCTGATGTTAATTTTAAGCAGCATGCATTTTTCCTAAGTGGCAATCAGCAGCATGGCAATACAATGCAGAAGTCAAGCTCAGCCCACAAGAAGCTAATACCTAGCATGTGTTAATATCGGATGTGGGCGTCCCTTCTTCTCTTCATCTTTTTCTGTAACACCAATAAGAGTAGTAGTAGATGATCTTTTTCAGTTCAACGGTTAGAATGTTTGAAATTTTATGTATTGTACATAAGAGGACAATTGTAGACTAATGCCGCTGCCCTCAGCCTTGTTTAAGTTTCATAAAGATTATTGCAGTATGAAGATAAAATGCCAAACTCCAAGGTCTGGCATCTGTCAGAACAAATGAAGCTGAAAGGGTCATTTTTTTTCACACTTTCATTGTAATATATTTGAAGACATTCACAAGCTGAAAAATGGTTACTTCTCATTTTGTGACATCTGACATTTGTCTTGCGATTGGCAGTGTGTTACTAGAAAATAGCTTACAGTTTCTCTCATCTTGTGATTGATGTCCTGTAAAGACAGAGTTACAGAAGAGTCGGATTTGAAATGCTACAACTGCGAATGCTTTTCCTTACAGCTTTCAAGTAGTACAATTTGTGGCCTAAAATATCCAGGTTTTGCTATTGTATAAGTTACCCTGATATCAGTGGAATAAATTAACTATTGTATATAATGAACACTGGTAAGATCTCTCTCTGTTTTGGAGATCTTTATGTTGTCTGGATCCAATTCAGATGTTTATAGCCTGTGCGTACACAGGCTGATGCAATATGCCCTGTTTATCTCCCACTTCAAACATGAAAGGTCCCTTGTAGAATAGTCAAAATATTCAATTATCTGCCTCTAGTAATCCAGTGTTCATGTATTTATATAATTGGAAAATTGAATGCCATATTATTCTCAGGGGGAGGAGGGGGATAAAACAGGAGTGTACTTTAGAGACTTAATGACAAAGTCACATTTCTCTTCCCTGCTATCTAATGCAATTTCCTCTGTGTATTATTTAAAATCCAAAGCAATTTCACATAGCCTTTAAGTTACCAGTCCGTGCACATGCAAAAAAACGACCAGAGGCACTTTATTCAGAACATGAATGCTAATGTACTGATAATCTGTTAATCCTGAGGTACCTTTCTAGCAAAAGAAACAATACATGAAAGGTAGTAGGCATTGGGGTTTTAACAGTACTTTTCTATATATTCTTTTCAGAGAGTAACACGGCGCTCACTGTTCCATTTATGACATATATGATATGAACATTGCATACCAGCAAAGTCTTTCTCGTTACCAGACACGCTGGGTCTGGTATTCCTCACTGGGTATAGATCAGAATAGAACACTTCAACATCTAAGGAAGATTTGAGGCAAGTGAGTCCAGAATTTCAATCCAGACACCCCCCCTCCCCTGTAGGCTTGTATCTAGCCCAAATGTGCCCAAACTCACTCGGTGACTCCTTGTTCGATTTTGAGTTATTTCCCTGCATAAGGCTGTTGCAGGCTAAGTCACCTGAAACTTGTCTTCTGCCTAATCTGAATTGGGCTCTTGACACTTACTTGTTCTCTGCCCAAATGCCCAACTTGCCCCATTCCAGCCCTGTGTTTTGGGAACATTTAACATGCACCAAGCCGATCGCTTCACTTGCCACACGCTTCTAGACACTTTCTTTTAAAACACAGCTGAAAAGGGAGGTACTCAGCTAATTACACAATTAACGCTCAGGTGAGAGACCCAAGTCCACCTGCTTCAGCATTAGTCATCTCAGCTGGAGCTCCCACACCCGTGCCGTGCAGGTGACTCCCGTTCACAGGCTTTACCCCTCTGGTTGCATTAGTCTTGTGCTAAGCCTGTCATCAGGAGGTTAAAGCATTCTTCCCGGAGATAGGTGACGGCAGTTTGGAAACCCTCGCGATGAGGAGAGAGCTAGCCCTTCTCCTGCCTGAGCCTCGTGCAGTTCACTGAACAGGGTAGGTGCACATCCTCATGCTCTGGGTGCTCGAGTCGGTAAGGGGCTGGAGGCTCTGCGGTGATTTTGGGGGTTGACAAGGGCATTGCTCCTGCACTGCTGGATGTGGGAGACCTTGAGGGCTGTGCTAAGGTTGTAGGAAGAGCTGCTGCAGGAGGAGCAGCTGCCAGATGGGTCCTACCTGGATGGTGCTTCAACCCTGCACTTGCTGGCTATGGCATGAATGACTTTCATAGCCACTGTCGCAGCACTGTGTTTCTAGCCAGCACTGTGTCTAGCCTTATTCTGATCTCTGTCTGATGGCCAGTGACAATCTGCTTCTAAATATTATCCCGTTCCCTCTAATTTGTTTTCTTTTCCATCATGCTTTGCTGTGTTTCCTCCTAATTCCACAGTTTTGCTTCTCAGCTTGCCTAATAAACTGATGTGGTCAATTTGCCTGAATGCATTAGTTCAGCTTCTGTGGCTGTACAGCCTTTTCTGGAAGGTGCGTGCCTTCATTTTGAAGGTGAATCTATTCTCCGTTGTCTCTACGAGGTGTTACCATGCATCAGGTTTTGCTGAGTTGATCCATCAATTCCAGCTTTTCTCTGTGCGTTGTTAAGGGGATCGATCTCCGCGGCTTTGTTGTGTGGGTGCCGGCCCTCCAGCCTGTCAGCCCCTCTCCTCTCCGTCCCACGGCCACGGACACAGTGGTTTCCAGCGTGTGGGCTGCCTTTCAGTTTCACAGAGCAGAAATGCACGATAAATTGCTACTTGGTCAAGTCTAGCCCTAGCAGATGGAGCACCCCCACGCATGGGAATCTCCACGGCCGTTCCTGCCCGGCTCAGCTACAGGGGAGCGGGCCCTGGCTCCCTGTGCTCGCCGGGGCCCCTGCGCTTCCAGAACCTTCCTGCCATTTCCCGCCCAGGGCAGGTGCCGGCAAGTAATGGCTGTGGGGGATGGTGGGGAAAGGGTCGGCCTGGCTGGGGGCGGGGAGGGGGCAACCGGCAGGGGCCATCCTTCAGCGGTAGGTTCCTCATTGTAGAGTCCTAAGTGAAGCGGGTCATTTTCGTAACAATTGCTGTTGTTTATCGTCTATGAGAAGGCAGCCGATTGCGGAGCCTGCCTGGCTTTACACCGCCAGTGGCTCGGTGAGTGTGCTGAGGTGCTGCTGCACAGTGCGTTAGTTTGCAACGAGGAGAGGAGGTTGAAGTAATTGGCACATCTGTTGTGGATTGTGCTTTTTTCCCACCTCCGACCTCTGTCATCCGCAGAGGTTGATGAAAGCCGCCTAAAGCGGGGAGCTGCGCGCGGCATCGCCCTGTGAGGCGGGGACGGTGTGGAGGCGTGAGCGGGTGCGTCCTCTCCGTCGTGAGTTCCTCACGAGCGCTTGAAGTCAGGGCTGTGCTTACCATTGGCTTTGCTAATATCATACAATTACTATTAAACGGGCCCCAATTCAGTAGCCATTTTTATAAATATTGTTAGGAAGTACCTCAGTACCAAGTCCTGGACAGACTATGCTGAGACGGGATGTAGATGTGGAGATGAAGAACCTGGGTCTCGGTCGCTCCCCCAGCAGCTGGGTGGGAGTGCGGGGTCGGGGGGCCCGCAGAGGCCCGTGGGGTCACGGCAAGCTGAAAGAGCCAGTGATCTTTAGTGGAACATAAACAGATCTCTAGAAATGTGATTATTTTTTCTTTTCCTTCCCCTCTGCTCACCCATTGTCCTCTGCGTTTTAATCAAAGAACTTTACTTCATTTATTTTCCTTGAAACTCTTGTTCTCAGAGCTTTTAACTTCTGTGTTTTTACCTCTGCTTTTCCCTTCTATCTTCCTGCTTTTCCCTCCCTTATTGTCATGATGGAGGGAAAAACTGAACTCTCTCACCTCCCCTCTCCCAATCCTGGTTTTTTTGGCATTATCAAGAAGTTAGATTATTGAACCCTATAGCTGTCATTGATGCTGCCAGTTTTGAGGAGAGTCGCTTTGCAGGGAAGCTTTGTCTGAAGAACTGGGAGCCCCCCACAGCAGCCCAGCTCCCCGGCCGGCCCCCGCCAGGCAATCTGGTGGGTCAGCTCGTTCTGCGCCGGTCTCCTCTGGCAGTGCCGTGTTCCCCCTCCTCGGGAGCAGGCTCTGCACCCAGGTATCTTACGCTGCGTGTGGCTGCAGAGCAGGGGCAGAAATCAGCACAGACTTTGCACTCCCCGATGCTGTTCTCTGCGACCTTTTGGTACGTGGGTGAATCTGCCGGCGTCTGCCGCGGTCCAAAGTTTTTGTGGCCGTTCTAATTTCTGTGGCAAACAAGCAGGTCTGTGCATGGGTACCTTTTGTATTATCTGTGTTTACAAAATGACTGTAAAAATCTCTCAATAGCAAAGTCAGCAATTAAAGGAACGGCATCGAGTGCTGCCTTCTGAAAAGTGTTTAGAAATAGCTGCTTTCTCTGCACTTGCAGCCATGCTTATTTGCAGCCCCACGCTGCCATCCCTGCAGCAGCTTCCTTGCGGCCTGTCCTGCCAGCTCGCTGTCAGAAACAAGCCTCGTGCCCATCCCTCTGCCTTGCTCACCTGCAGCTCGCACCAGCCTGTTCTCCCACTGCGTGTGCCAGTTTGTGGCCAGGAACAAGCTGCAGGCGAGCTGCCCAGGCCAGGAGACTCCAGAAGTGCTCTGTCCTGTGCAGCTCACCTCATGGGTGTCAGCTTTATCCTCTTTTTGTATTAGTGTTTCTGTCTTGGATCTGGTGGGACCAAGATGTCCCTTTATATGGACTGGCACTGTCAACTGTGCAGTGCCCCAGATGATGTCTCCCAGCTGTGTTGCGGGGCAAGGACTCGACTCCTCGCCATCCCTGACAAAAAGAAAGTGTATGTCTACCCATTGACTGGTACTGGCCCCAGCTGCTTAGCCTGATGCTCCGTCGTGCTATTCACCCACTGCTTTAACTATTGTAAAATCCTAGATAGCTTTCTGCACAGTGGTAAACTCGTCCCAGCTTTGTGCAGGGCCAAGCTGCAGCAGCTTTAGCAGAGGTGCTGCTCCCTCTGCGAGCACCTGGCTCTTCCTCCCGAAGATGCTGCAGTGTACTCCTTGCTGCCCACTTGAGCAAGAACAAACTGCTCCAAACACAAGCTGAGCACTTGCTTTTCTTAAGTAATGACTCTGTTTATAAAGTTGTCACCTCCTTTTGGAGATGCTGAGTGGCATGACTGCTAATGCGCCTCTGCCTGCAAGCGCACACAGGTTCTGCAGCAAGCACTCAAGTGTGTTCAGTAATTAGAAACCTGTCCAAAAAAATGTGAGTGCTGTCACCACCTGTCTTTGTGTCTGTGTCTAGCAGTTCGGCTGCTCAATTACTGGTTTTGTTACCTGTCTCTGCTTTCAAACTTGCTTTTGTGTGGGAGACATATTTATTGCCCTTTTCTTCTGGTGCACAGTTTTGGGAGGAGGAATGAGAACACTTTTCTGTTCTGAGTCTGTTGACTTAGCAGCAGAGGCTTCCAGCAGCAGCAGACCGTGAGCGTGCAGAGACGTAGGACACCCCGGCATTAGCCAGGTAGATAGAAGAGCACAGCCGAGACGGTGAGCGATGGTTTGCTGTGGTTGTGGCTAGAGCTCTTTTCTGTACCCATCTTTTCTGCCTGAGGTGACTATAGTAATCTAGAAGCTCAGGTACATCCACAGTGCTTGGAGAGGGACCTGCCAGTCTCAGGGGCTCCTTTTGCTGATACCCTTTCCTGTCAGTGGGCTGTTCAGATCCATCTGGATGACAGTAAGAGTTGCCTGTAAGGAGACGAAGATAGCAAGGAAAGACGTGATCTCCAGGTCTGGGCTGCGTGCTGTGTCTGTGTCCTGTGCTGTTTTCTAGATAGCGCTGGTCAAACGCCAGAGGAGCTGCTTAACCGTTTCTGGTGACGGCAAGGTTGGGAACCTGAGCTCCCAGCTCCAATCCTTGACTCTAGGAGGGGGTCGGATTTCTGCTCTGTGGCGCAGGTTTGTTGGCCTTTGGTCACAAGGTACGAGCCCGCTGGAGGCCAGACCAGTGTGCAGAAGGAGCCAGCTCTTTCCCACCCCCACTGTGCTACCTCCTGAAGCGTGGCACTGGGGAAATGGGACTGCGGCCAGCAGCAGCGAGTGCCGAGTATGCATGCCTGGCACCGAGATGGACGTACCTGGACAGCAGCAGCAGTTTGGTCTTTGCATACCGTTACCATCAGCTGCTGCAGCTCGCTTCATGCATGCTCCCTGCTTGTGTCTTCTTGAAAGCAACGGTACGTGCCAGCATGTGAGAGGCAAGAGGGATGGCGTCAGCCATCTTGCTGCAACGGGATTCACCGGGGAAGAAAGCATCCTGAGGCTAGTATGCCTATGAGAGCTGTGAATCCTAGATATTTGCAAAGGAGAAATGAGCTTGTTCAGAGCCTCTGACAGTTTCTGGCTTTCACATTACTGGGGGATGTGTGTACTGATCCCACTCACAGGAAGGCACAGCGTTAGGTTTGTCCAGCTCTAAGCAGAGGACAGACATGTTTACTGTTCACTTGTCTGGTCAGGCTGTACCTCCATCTTCAGCCCACCGCTGAGATTTCTTTTTAAGTTCCTCTCCCATTGGGAGCCTCATTTTTCTGTCAGACCCTGCTGGAGTGGTGATGTTAATTCTGTGCCGCAGGCACACGCGGTACTTGTGCCCCGCTCTGCACACCAGTCGTGGGCACGTTGCACTCCCAAGAATGCAGGTGCTGCACAGGAGCTATTAACGCCTCTCGGCCAGTTGTGGCCCGGTAAATCCTGCGCTGGTGTTTGCCCAGCACCACTACATTTCAAGGAGTTTGAATTTAACTTACTTTATTGCCATCTACTTTTTTTCCATAACAGCCCCTGTCCAATCTTGCATCTGCTCTTGAATTATAAGGGAGAAAGAACTATGACCAGCTTTGACAATTAGAATTCTTTGATGAACATGCTGTCATTTGGTGATCTACAGTAAGTGTTAGCCATGTGCCACCTCTCTCTTCATAGAGAATTGCTTTTGTTTTCAAGAATGCGCTCGTTTACATGAACGCTGAGCTCTGAATTGAGGAGTTTCCTTCTGGCTTTGGAAGCCTGTAAGAGGAAACGCTGGACAGCAGGTTTGCTGTGAGTGCCAGAGCAATATTCCCTCCTGCACAGCCCCCCGATGGGGAAGGCTCCCGGCCCAGCGCTCGTCTTCACATTGTCCTTGCTCTGCTGGGGCCCTCCAGCCTCCGAGGGCCAGGAAATGTACTGCCTTCTAGATGCTGCCAACTGTTGTATTTAACTTTATACTATCATTTCCCTTGTTTACAAAAATGTGGAAGCTGGCATCAGCATGCAGCGTTAAAAGAGGCATGATGGGGCCCTGCCACGCTGCTTAAAAACAGCTCGTCTGTCCCATCAGCCGCCTGCCCCCTCTGGGTTCAGCTGCTGTGTGCTGGAGATCCTTGTGTTCTTCACTGCGGGAGCTGTGCGCTCTGCGGGGGACATGGTTAATCCCTGGATGGTAGGGGTTGCAACAAGATGACCCTGGTCTTAGTCCAAATAAATAACAGGGACTGCAACTGAGACCTTATTAAATGACCTTTAGAGCTGGTTCCCTTGCTACACTGAGCCTCTGACTAATGTCTGAGAGCTTTAAGACAAGCTTGGTTTTTGGTTTTAACAACAAAGAGCTGTGAATAACTGCATTGTAAGGAAAAAAACTCCTGTGGGAAATTTCTGGTTTATGATGACAATGTTTGGGGTTTTCAACCAAAGACCCACAAATCCAAGCACTGGTAATCTGTTTTTCAGCATCTCTAAAACAAAACTTTAGCAAATTGAGCAAAAAGCATGTTTTGACTCAATATTCACATAACCAGCTGAAGTGCTGAAATACTGGGAAGCTGAAATCTGGGGGGAAAGCAACTTGGATTTTGTTAGATGTTCTAAACCCCTCTTTTTCCTGAAGGCATTTTCTTCTAACCGCCTCTCCTAAGAGATACCCTCTCGGAGAGCTCGAGGCAAGCGCTGTAGTCCATACGCAGCAGTGCCTGCGTGGCCAGGGCACTGCGGGCAGTAAGGGCTGTCAGAGGGCACGGGCTGTCCAGATGCGGTAGCCATAGATCACGCTCCCGGTCTCGCTGGCTGCTAGAGGACTGACTCCTCTGTAGGGGCTGTGCGCTGGGATGCTTTTCCCCAGGCCGTATGGATTGCATAGGCAGTGCTGCCCCGGGACTTGCCCCACAGCTCCTGGAGGACCTGGCTGGCTGTGGAGGACACGTAATTTCAGGGGGTCACGTTTCAGCAGCTGTTGTGCAGTTTAGAAGGCAATGGGAAAAACATCTCTGCCTTGGTGAGGGTTACAAAGCTTTCCCCGCAGAGAGGGAGAGCATCGCTGTGCCTGGACACAGGACTGATTCAGTTCCTCTGTGTGCTGCAGAGGTCCTGGGTGGATGAGAGATGGCATTCAGGCTCCTAAGTCCTGCTGAAATCTCAGAAGTTAGGTCCCTACATCTGCCCAGCTAGGCTTGACTTGGCTCACTCTGCCCTCTGGTTGTTGCTCTGTAGGGTGGAATTGATAAAGTATTTCTTTTTGTCTGACTGTTTCCGTCAGTACTGCCTCGTGAACATCCTGCTACTTGCTTGGTTTATTCCAGCAGGATGAGGTCCCAAGCCTCCTGCTAACCCTGCCCCAACCACATACAGCCAAGCTCATGCTTTTCTCTCACATTATTTCTGCCTTACTTACCTTCACTTCACCTTAAGCACACACACAAAAAAAAAACAAACCAAAAAAAGCCATCAGCACTACCCAGATAAATCCATCTGGTCTCTGTCTCAGCCTCATTTAACCTCCCATTGAAGAGATTGTATCACATGGTATTCAGCTGAAACCTATTACCTTGCATGCCCAAGCATATCATATTGAATTACCTTCACCCATAGGCCTGGAGTGTTTGCTAATAGCTAATGGCATCTTTTAAGTTTGAGGTGATTTATTTGAGTGCGCTTCTATTTCATAGTGCAGCAGGGGTTGCACGTTGGTGTTTTAAGCAGAGCTCAGCGAGGGAATGCCAGCAGGCTCTGCAGGAAGGTCAGAGAAACTGAAGGCAGGCTGGCTTCACCCCTCCTGCGCGAGGGAGTGCTGGATGCTGGCTTTTCCCAGTATTCCCATTCCTCACCACTGGCCCAGAAAAAGCAAGCGTTAGTAACTGGGAGTGGCTGCTTCTGGCTGCACATAGCAAGAGATCCAGGAGGGCACAGTGCTCTGCGTGCCTGTCTGCCTGTTGTCACAGTCCTCTGGGCGCCGGGGAGCGGGCGGTACACCCACGCGGTCAGGAATTTCCCGGGTGGGAGGCAATGCGCCATGGACTGCCCCCGCGCACCGTCCCCTGCCCTCCGCCTTAACTGGCTCTACGGGAGATGATTATTTTTTGCAGTTCTGATGGCAGAATCAAGTTGACTCATGACATTGCTGATTTTTGACAATTTACTGCAGGTGTAGGGTAGAACCAGTATGAAATTGCTCTAAAGGACAAAATCAAAGGCGTATTATGGTGATGTGATGCAATTTTCCTTCCTTTTCCTCCTCCTCATCAGTGGAAGTATAAACGCCCTTGTGCAGGTCGGGGTCAGATGTACTAACAAACAAGCAGCAAGCCAGGCCTGGATGTAATCAGGGTCTGGGGTGTGAGCAGCCGTACTGGGGACGCCAGGCACGAGGATCTGAACTACCAAGAAGCTATGGCAGCAGTTCAGCAACAGTGGCAGGGGCTTTCAGTAACTGGATGGCTTCCACCGTGCGGCAGAGGCTCCCTCCAGCGTGCCCGTGACTCCCAGCCAGGTGTGTGCGCTCCGGCTGCTGCGGGCCAGTGGGCAAATAGCCCAAGGACAAAGCGCAGGGCCGGGTGTTGCTGCTCGTGAGAAGGAAGGGATGGTGGCTGTGGCTCTGTAAACCTCCAGGCTGATTTCTTATCAGCTTGGAGAGGTTTCTGTTAAAAATCAACCCACCGACCCCTTGTTGAACTGTTTGATCCTTGCGAGGTTGGTCTGGTAGCGGCTAAGCTGCCAGCAGCACTGCGTACGTGTGCAAATACGCTGCCCATCACTCGCTGCGCAGTGGGGTGGGGGGATATTCACCTTCCTGCCTCTCCAGCTCCCTGAAGCCAACAGCAGTGTGGCAGGGGGATGTGCTGGAGTTGGGTGTCGTCTGCCTGCCCACGGGGCTGAGGACTCGCAGGGACCCCAGGAAAAAGTAGGAATGCGAATTACGGACACAGACCCAGCTCCCTGATTTGTAGTTTGCAGACCAAGTCTTGAGCCTCACGTTTGTCTTCTCATCAGCCCAGGTGCCCCCAACACACCGCTCTCCTCGCTCAGGGGGTGAGGGAGGGCCATAGCTTCCAGGTGGAAAAATAGTGACTGTAATAAATCAAAGTCAATCAGTTTGGGACCTCTGTTATTCAGGTTTCATTCCTCGAAGAGGTGGCACAAAAATCAAATGGTCGAGGTTATTCACTTATTGCTCATACTAGCAATGGGGGAATCTGATAATGCAACAGGGCTGCATCAATATTATTTATGTGAAGAGGAGCTGTGCTTGCTGTCAGGTGGGAAGTGGCAGAAATCCTACAGGTGTCCAAGTCTTTCTCTCTCTTCCCCTCACCTCCTTTTTTAATAACCGAATAACCTAATCTCGCATCTCTCCAAGATCAATAATAGTGCAGGGCACATAATGACAAACTGGAAAATGTTTTCCCCTGAGTGAAGGGAGTGTGTCTCAAAACAGAGCCTGTGAGCAGCTCTGATCCTAATAACAGCCAGGCCGAGGTGGCACGGCACGGGAAATGAAAGCAGCGTGCAGCCTGCTCCTGCTGCTCTCCCGCTGCACCCACCTTGCTAGCCCAGTAACTTTAATCTGCTCTTTCTCTGCTAACGTTGCTCTTAATTGGTATTTCAGGGTTGTCTTTGGGAGCTGGCTCCCGTTCAGCAGCCTGTGTGCTCCTTGTGCTACACAGAGCTGGGGATGTTGCCCTTTGTGCGGAGTGCAGGCACGCAGCACTGGCGTGGAGCCTGCAGCCGGGGCCTCCCAGCCCTTGGGCAGAATTAAGTTTGAAGATAGGTGTTGTCTCCTCTGGTGCTCTGACTCCTTAAGGTGCAAGGAGAGGTGAACCAGGCTGTGTGAGAGCTGCTGAGGGGACGGTGGGGACAGAAGCGCTGCCCAGCGTGGGGGCTCTGCTGCCGGCCATCTCTTGGGTCGTGAGTGGTTCAGCGTAGCCCCGACACCCAGGACGGGTGTGATCTCTGCAGCCAGCATGGCTGCTTGGGCACTCAGCGCTAGTTATCTGCACGTTATAGTGCAGGTCAGAGGCTCTCTATGTTTCATCTGTGCTGGGGGCAGCATTCATCAACATTTCTTGTCTTCAACTGCCCCACACGCTCTGCCATGCAGCTTGTGCGCGTGGTGCCTTAGCAGCGGCTGCACCTTTGTGCCGGCTGTAGCTGTTCCTTAGTACTGGTGTTGGCACGTTTGGTTGGTTGCCAGCGGCTGAGAAGTGGGCTCCTTGGGTGGAGATTTCGGCAGCGGCAGCAAAAGCAGAGGGGGCACCGCGTGGCGCAGTGTGGAGGCAGCGCTTGAAGCAGCTGCGGGAAGCCGGCAGCATCAAACACAGACTCTGCAGTATTTATCTGCCCAGTGCCAGACTGTTGTCTGCCAGTGTGTGGGAGAGGAGGAGGATTAGGGAATGGTATGCGTAACATTTCACACTTCTTTGCAAAGTAACGTTAATTACACCTACTACAAACTGATCTGCTGTCTGTTCTGTGCCGTCTCCCCTCCCTTCCCTGGGTACCCAAAGGGCCAAGGAAGTCACCTCAAGCACCCCTCGCCCCAGCAGCACAGTGCAGCCACCTCCGAAAGGAGGAGAGCACCTGCTTCACGGCAGGCAGCCGTGCTGGAGGAGCGTGAGGGACAAGGAGAGTCCTGCTTGGCGTGTCTGGGTTGAGCTGATCACATACACTGAACCAAAGCGGACGCGTGCTCCCTGCAGAAACCTTGTGCGAGTCCTTGGGCTGGTCAGGTGAGTGCTGGAAGGTTAAAAGCAAGGGGGTGCTCGCTGCAGTGGGCTCAGGTCAGAGCATCTGACCGTCTCCATCCCGGCTTGGCTGCAGGCCAGCATCACCGGTCCTTTCTGCAGGACGTGGAAGAGTGTGGGCAGTCGATAGACAGGGATAAAATAAAGTTGTGAACAGCAGCAGGAACTGAAATAGCAACATCAATAGCAGTTTCTAGATAATGATCTAATTAGCACAAACAACAAGTTTCCACTAATGACTCTTGTTCTTCCAGCCCCTTCCTTTCAGCTCGCCTGTCATTATTGACTTCTCTGGCAGGGAGCAGCCATGCTTCACGGGCGGGGGGGGGGGG
>JAVKLA010000052.1:18527395-18544979 GCA_034782735.1 Sagittarius serpentarius | reverse complement strand
CGCCCCCCCCCCCCCCCCCCCAGGTCTCTAGGGCCAAGGCTTTGGAGGTTTGTTTACTGACTGGCTTTGAATTACTTCTCCAGAGGATGTTTGCCCTGGAGCTTGGGCTGACGTGCGTGGGATGGCTGCGTGCAGAAGGGGGAGGGAGGAACTTCAGCTGTTTGGCTTTTGTAGCTTGCTAGAGGCCTTGGGAAAGTTGTGCTCCTACTGCATGTCCCCAGTTGTAAAAATAAGGATGCTGACATTCACCCACTGCAGTGGAGGGTGGGAGCTGACTGCTTGTGAAGGGCTTGGAAAGCTATCGGTGAAAGATGCCTGACAGGAGCAAAGATTAGAGACTATTATTGGAGGAGCAGAAATCAAGCTGTTTCTGTCCATGCCCTCCTTAGCTACAAACCTCATCTCTGCACCTCCCTGCCTCTCTCCCGCTGAAACAGAAAGGCTCTTCCATGCCATTAAGGCCGCAGCTTGACAAGTATTGACTTAATGCTGTCACTTCCTCAGTTGTTGGTGGCCACTGCGCTGGCTGCTGCTTTGTCCTCAGCTGCGTGGTGGGCAGGACCCTCGCATTTGCCCGTTTCAAAGGTGCTGGAAGCCTGTGACTGCCCTGGTTTGAGATGCTTGGCAGGTGGTGGCTGAGGGGACCTGATCCCTGGCAGGTGCCCAGGGGAGCCGTGGCTGCTCGTTCCGGGGGATGTGCGAGGTACGGCTGGAGCCACGGTCTGCGTGGATGGGACTCGCCCGGACAGGAGAGCAGGTGGAGCAGAGGGAAGGTGGGAGAGTTGCTGCCCTGTCCCTCAGCAGTGCTGGGATCTGACAAGTGAGATGGGCGATAAAAAGCTGTGTTACAGTCTCAAGGCAAACACACGGCGTTGGGGATGAAGTGGAAACTTTTGAGAGCTTGTTCCGGGTGGCTGGCTCTGGAGAAAGCCGGTGGTGGGGTGCTGCACGGGGACGTCGCGCCCCGGGTTGCCCACGCTCAGCCATGGCTTGCAGGAGCCTGGTGTATCCATATTAGCCCAACTTGCTGAAGTAGAAAATGGAATTAGCTTTTTCCATGACTGTTTGGGTTTCGGTAACTTCTCAGCAGGGACTCTGAACCTGCACTGGTGAGGAGATCTGAGGTGCAGGGAGCACCCACCCCTGTGGCAGCAATGACACGTCTGGGGCTGCAGCTCAGCTGGCCGGGAATGAGGGATCCCCATTGGGTGAGTTTAAGCTTCTAGTGACAATGGTGAGAGAGCAGGTCTCTGTAAGGCTGCGCTGTGATGGGGCGGGGGGGGGGGGTAACACACACAGACACGCACACACACACACACAAAATCCTGAAGTATTTTTTTAACTTGTTTCTCTTCACTGAAAGTCTTTCAAACCAGCTTTAGCCTGTGCACCAAATCACTCTGCAGTGATGCGCTGCTCTGTGTAATGTCCCACTTTTACGAGCGCTGCAAATGAGGATTTGAGTCCACTCTGGTCCATAACATCACGAGTCCCAAGTGTTTAATAACCAGCAATCTATCTGTAAGGCTGGCCTAAAAATCATGACACTTAAAAACAACCATCCAAAATAATTTTTAAGTTTGTTCTCTGCTTGTTAAGGTTTCAGGATGTCACTGACACACTTTGCCCTGCATCTGCAAGGGCTGGGGCGCCCAGCACAGGATCAGGAGAGGTGCTGGATTCATCCCTTACTTCATGCACACGTTCCATAGAGTTTTACTTTTTCTTTGGCCAGTGAGTTTTTCCTAGGATGGTCCTGCTCAGCTGCCCCAGTGTTTGTAAAGGACGGCCAGCCTGCACGCTGGTGGGGCGGGCTCAGCCTCGTGTGTCCGGTTCTGAGACCTCGCAGCTGCCAGTTGCTGCTGTGGCAGTTTGCTTCCCTGGGGCGATGGAGCGGGACCATGGCTGCACCTCAGCCTTGTCTGGGCAAAGGCTCTGTGGCTTACTGGGTTGTGATGGAGGAGATGCTGACTCGCACCACGAGCAGCCCACAGTCTAGTGACTCTCACTTACTAAACCCAATACAAACCCTGCAAGGGTGCAATTACTAGAACATCATTATTGCTGATGAGTCTTGGGCTAAAATGGCTCTTCAGATTAAAAACCCTCGAACACACACACACACACACATCTGCGATCCCCAGCCTCCCAGCCCCATATTCCTGTTGTTGTTCTGGCTGCTGATATGCAATTCAGAGTGTCGCTTCTCCCAGCCTTGCCCTCCTCCTGAGCGGTGCCTCTGCTTGAACATGCTGGGAGCGGCTGCAGCCAGGCTCCAGAGTCTCAGAGGCTGAAAGCTGTCAAGTGCACAGAGACGTTCTGGGTATTTTCAGCTGAGAATTTAGCTCTGCTCTGATGAAGCCATAACAGCCCGCTAAAGAGGTTTTATTCAAATCAAGGTGTTCTCGATTAATCCCTCCTTGCAGCAGCTTCCGAGATGCACTGTGTTGCCTGGGCTGGTTTTTTTTCTTTCTCTCCCTCTCTCTCTCTCAACCTTCAAAATCAGCAAGGTTAAACTTGGAGGTACAAGAGCTCCCCAGCCCAGTCTGGTAACGCCAAGGAGCAGAGGTGTGGGTTGGTGGAGCAGGCGAGACCTTCCCGAGCGGGCTGCGCTGCAGGGCCCAGGGCAGGGGCGCAGAGCGTGCTTCAGGCGAGGGTCTCGCTGCGGAGCCCAGCAGCAGGCAGGCGGCCGAGGCTCTGGTGATCCGCAGCAAGGACCGAAGGTTCAAAGCTTCCTGCCAAAGCACAGTTTCAGTGCCTGGGCGTGTCATGAGGAGGGGTCAGGCATGAGCACTCAGGCGTGTGGCGTGTGAGGGATGCTTGGGGCTCTTGTAGCCGTAGTGGGAAGGGCAGCAGGAGCAGTTGCTGCTACCTGGACAGTGGGGAGGTGCTGGAAGAGGAGCTGCCCAGGGACCTTCACCTTCAGGTGACGCAGGGAGGAGTGTGAGAGCAGGACAGGCTGTGTTTGCACACCTGTAATGGAAATGCTGCCTTTTGTGCAGCCCTGTGCAGGGCCACGGGGCTCCTGCCCAAAAGGACTGATGCAGTGAAATGCAGGTGATTGTGTAGAACGCTGCAGGGTGGCCAGGAAGGGTCTGAGGGGGAAGGCAGGGCCCGGAGGGAGGATTTTAGCCTGGGTGGCTTTTGCCTTCCCTTGGGCGGCTGCCGGTTCCCGGCAGAAGCAGCAGCAGAGGGTTCTCCCATCTGGCTGGCTCACGCGGCTGGAAGCCAGGAGACCCCAGTGACCAGCCTGGGTCCAGAGCCGCCGCGGCAGAGCTGCTGTCTGAGCACAGGAATAGCCACAGGCGCTCTCCACATCCCGAGCCATTTTGATGCAGCCAGCCTGTCTTCCCCCTCTCCCGGAGGAGCTAATTATGGTGATGTTAATGAGGCAGAGGTGCTGATGCTGCCCAGGGTTTTAATGACTCTCCTCCAAGTTTTCTGCTACTTTTACGGGAGAGACAGGAGGACGGTTTGGAAGGAGAGGTGGGCAGTGGGCATGCACAGGCAGGCTGTGGGCAGCAGAAGGCCTGCCTGTCCAGGATCGGCCGGGCAGCAACACAGCCTCGTGCAGCCCCGGCACCGCCGTCCAGGCAGCTCGGCGGGTCAGCGTGCCCAGGCGTGGGCTGGAGAAGGGTTTTCCTGGGATGGCAGGGACGGTCTGGTGCCAGAATTCAGCCAGCCCGCCCTCCTTGTCAGCAGAGGGACAAGGGTGGCGTTTCCCCCTGTGCTGAGTGAGCCACAGTCCTCACCTGCGCTGTGTCTGCCCTCCCTCCGGAGCTGCCTCAGTCCATGGGAGCGTGCCCAGCCTGTTCTGCATCTTTGGTCCCAGCCAAAGCCAGGCTCTGGCCCTCAGCACACTGGCTGGTGTCAGAGACGGAGAACTAGCTGTGAGCATTTGCTGCTACCTCCCACAGCGTCTTCTCCTTCTGGCCTCTATCGCTGCTGCAAATGCCCACATCAGGAATGTGGCTCCTGGCCCAGTTGCGGGAGCTGCGGGCCCTTGGGCTCCCCTCGTGCCCAGCCCTGCCCCGAAACTGTGTGATGGGTGCTAGAGGGGAAGGTGGTGGTCAGCCACGCCGTGGCTGAAACGCTACTGGGAGCAGCATTTCAGATGATCTGTCAGGGGAGACAAAGACAAATATTCATGTGTGCATGTGGCCAGCACGTGCCAGGATGCTCTAAAAACTGGAAATGACCGAGTAGAGGTGCTGGAGCACTTATGTAAAATATCTAAATAAATCTTTAATATTTCTAATTGCAAATGTACATAAATTGCACGGCCACATCATTTCTTTGAACACCAACAACTTTCTCTGTACATTATTACATAGTTTAAAAGGAGCTGAAGGAGATTCAGCAAACACTTCCACTTTGCTTTTCTGTTTTTAAACATACTTACAAAAAAAGATTTGTTTTTCTTTATAAGAGGATATAAAACATAGCGACTGCTTATCAGGAACAAGTATCAGCCTAAGCAGATATACAGAGAGAGGTATATCTTAAGACACAGTGATGTATGATAAAGGAATATGTGAACATGGAGACTGCACTCTGGGGTACTGGTAGCTGATGCAGAACCACATGGCATTTACAGCAATGTCACAGCTCAGGCGATCTGTGAAAGTCAATGCTTGAACGTGACACCCTTTTTCAAAGCGTGGTACTTTCTGAATGTTGCGCAACGCCCTCAAGATTGGATTTGGTTTGTAAAGCCCATCAGCTGTCGTCCTCCCTCTCCCACCCCACCATGGGTAATTTTCCCCAAGGGAAAAGAAAAAGGCAACAGTTCTCTGGGCAGGGTTAGAGCAGGGCTTGGCAGTTCTCAGAGCGGGGCAGATGCCTTGTGACTGAGCCGTCTCCTCTGAAATTGCCCCAAAGAGTCAGAGACCTACATGGAGGTGGGCAGCGTCCCATCCTGTGGCCAGTTAAGGGATCTCCTGGTGGCCATGAGGCCACACGCTCTGACCCATGTCAGGTCCCCGGGGCCAGGCTGGAGGCGTGGATTGCTTCGAACGCAAACCTTGGGGAGGAGGTTGACCCCAACAGTCGGTGTGGGCGGGAAGGACGGAATGCTGCACGGGAGCCCTGCCGCCCACCCCAGGGACAGTGTCACAGTTGTTCCCTTCGGACTTTCTGCTTCGCACTCTCCAGGCAAAGCTCCATGTTATGGACAGGGCAGTGACCTTGGTGGAGCTGCTGGACACCACTGGTCATAGGCGCTGCTTTCCGAAAGGCATCTCCCAGGTGCTCCTACCCCTGCCCTGGTATCACTGGGGGAAACGAGCCCCTCGCAGATCAAATCCACGAGCCACACCTTGTGGCTGTCCTGGCCGAATGCATCAGTGCATTTTCCATCTCCTGTGACTAAAAATCCTCTCCTTGTTCATCACAGAACAGACCTCAGTATGATTTCTATTGCATTTGGGGCATGGACATTAGTAACGGGGAAAAGCCTACGTACGAGTCCTTTAAACTTTTTGACATGATTGATTGATTAGTTGCTGACTGCTTTCCTAGGAGGAGCCTGTGATGCCTCGCTCAGGTCCACCAAGTCCCTTCTCCCCTTAGGAATATATGTAGTAGCAGAACCTGTGTCCTGCACTCTGCGGCAACCTACGGGGCTGGCTGCCAGGCCAGAGGATTCAGCGTGTTCTCACAGTGCAATCAGTGCTTTACAACTGCAAAAGCACAAAACAAAACCAACCAGACTCAAATGACAATGCAGAGTGACGCAGGACTCTCTCTTTGGATGGTGGCAGGATTTGCTTAAACTGGTGCAAAAGGGGCTGGTGACTACACTGTAGTATTAGCTGGCATGGGGAAGGACTTACTTACTTAGGTCCCTCCAATCTTTTGGCACTGCAGCCATAATCCCTGTCCAAAACGATGATACTTACAGTCTGCAGAGACCCTGGGATACTGTTCAGTCCATTTCACCCCCCTTTACACAAAACTCTGCTCGTTTTCCAGAAGTGTTCACTACAGTTTAACAAAACCCCAAATCAAAACTCTTAAAACAGAATCCTTGAGGTGGACCAACCCCAAATCTGGATCCCTGGCTTCCCTCCCTTCCCCTTCCCTCAGATCCCCAAAGGGAGGAGGCTGAAATCATAACCTCTGTCTGGATCCAGATTTGCTAGCTTGAGTCCACCTCTCCAAAACAGCAGTGAGGCACAGCCAAATCCTGACCGAATAAGCAGCACCAGAAGTAAGTTACTATATACAACTGTGTTAGTGAGATAGATACGTTACAGTAAACACTGAAAACATTTACAAAAAAATATTAAGACTTGTATTAAGATAAAAATCTGAGTGTTTGTTTACACTTTGACGAGTTTGCACTAGAACAGCCTCTTACTGTAGAAAGCGCAAGAACGAAAAAGAAAATGGAGCCGATCACAGAACATTATGGACAGTGGTTGCTTTGCTCTGGTGCTGCAAGCACCTCTTGGGATTGCCTCTGGTATTGCTTCGCCAGAGACCAGGTCCGAGGCCGTGTCGGGTAACCTGGCCAGGCGGGGCTCGCGTGCGCGCTCACACGCTCTCGCTGGCTCCCTCGCGCTCGCTCACACACGCCTGCGCACGCACACGCACGCACACACATATATAAACGTACAGTTTATAAATAACAGAAACACAAACTGAAGTAACAGAACTGAACTGAGCCTGGATCTTAAAACCTACCCCCAAACCTTTTCAGGGGAGGGTCACGTTTAGGTCCAGTTGTTGACAGTTGCAGGGGAAGGAGACGGGGCGGGGGGGTGGGGTGGGGTGTGGGGTGGGGCGTGGGGGGAATCGCTACTGTAACGAGACTTCGTCCTGATTTGAATTTCTTTTCATACTGGCTCAGGAAACTAAGCAACAACTCCAGAAGGTATTGGCACTGGAACTTTTAAGATTTTAGTAACGCGCTGTGGAAGGATTTAAGCGTTCCTGCTATTTCAGCAGAACAATGTGTGTTCAGTAATTTGCAAGTTTGAGGTTAACCAGGAGTTTCTGACAGATCGGGGCAGGGGGGAGCAGTGCCTTGGCTTGTGGTTGAGGAGAAGATTAAAATGAACTGTGCTTAGCTTCAGTACTAAACAATTGTTTTGTGGGTGTTTCTTTTTTCCAGCTCTTACGGAGAGCACTGACTGCATCCCAAAATTACTTCCGTGTACGAATGGAAACATGTTGCTGGTGGGGCGCCCGCCCCCGTGCCCTGTTAGCGTTTCCATTCCTCTATGTTACTTCTCTCTTGAAAAACTTCCATCTCTCGCAAAACAAGTATTTTGGAACTCAAAAACAATCAGCTCTAAAGATACATCTCAGGGCAACAGCAGTTTAAAATAGTCTTTTTTTGCAGGGTTCTGATAATGTGTTTGACTCTGAGACAATGGCAGATGTAAGTGTACGTACCCAACAGTTCACAGTACCCTGTATATTCCTAACCTGTCTGGGTCTTTCTCCAGTTGTAACCTTGTCAGTTTTGTGAGGTTCTTCAAAGCCATCTGTGCTAGTCTCCAAAATTCAAAGGTGACTGTACTTGTCATAAATACTTAGTTATTACTTTTCTCTGAGGAGCTCCGTTTGGGGTCTGCTGTGTGACTGCACCACTCTGCAGGCGTTGGCGGGGCGTGGAGACCTCAGTGCAACACGTTCGCTCCTCCAAGGACCAAGCCGCACCGGGCTTGGCCCAGGGCTTCCAGGGAACAGAAAAACATTTAGGAAAAGAAAGCATCTTTAAGTTTCAAAACAATTGCATGTGGAAGAATGCTGTTAATGAGCCTTATGGCTGCGGGGCAGCATGGCAATGCAGAGCTTACTGGCAAACAGTGTCCTGCTCAGGCAGCCTAGGCAGTGTGAGGCTGGAGACGGTACCTAAGCTGTGCAGAGCTCAGTGAACATCCTAGTCCCTTTGACTGTACATTTTACACATGGCAGGAGGAGCTAGGACAGGCGTTGAGCAGTGTATTAAACTTTAGTGGGAGAAACAGGCAGATGTCCTGTACACTGTACACTGTCATCCGTATCTCAGAGAAATCTCTCTGGCTCTTGGTACGAGTGACCTGCTCTGAGAGTGGGAGTCATGAAGTACTAACTTAAAAAACCACAAACCAACAAACACACCGTGGCGGCAGGTCAGCGGCACAATCCCCCGTTAAGGAGGTGACCCCTCCGCTGAGCACAACGTGTCTGAATGTGCCGAATCTGCATGTTTCAGCAGTTAGGAAAGTCTAATCCTGGCTTATGCCTGCACAGTGCTCCTGACAAGGGGGCTTTCGGTGGTGGCTGCTGTTCTTGTTGGTTACTCCCTTATGACCATGTTTTACATTCTTCAAGCCGGTTAATTTCCATGCAGTGCTCATTCCCAATTTAAAGAGGACAGTATTCCAGAAAATGGGATCTTTTTTTTTCTAATGCATACTGTGAAAGAAAAGAAATAGAATTACCGATCTTCATGGTTCTTCAGGGCTTTTTCTTGTTTGTCTGTTTTTCTCCCCAGAAACAGTAAAAATCTCTGCACAGAGCATTACATCCCCACAACGAACCCGCTGTCAAGCAAGAAGCTGGCCATTTCACATAGCCCCTCACTCCCCCTCTACCACAATGGGCACCAGGAAATCCAGCCCCTGTACCTCATTCACAGCTCGGGGACCAAGCTCAGGCAACATTTACTTTATTCTGTGGCTAGAAGTACGTGTGCGGGGACAGTGCCCTGGGGCTATTGCTTACAAAGACTCTTCCCCGTTATTTGTGAGAGAGCAGAAGCTGTAGAGAGGAACCAAGTCGCCATTCATCAGGTGCCAGCTCCTCCCTCCACTTGCGCCAGAGCCTTGGGCTCGCTCTGCTCCCCTGGGCTGCCCAGGAACCCCCAGGAGCCCCCGCAGTACCAGTCGTGCCCTCCACCACCGCCCTGCCACCGCGGTTCCCCACGCAGCACCCCTTTGGCTACCACATCGCACCGAGTGCGCCCTGACCTTTCATCTGGACTGTGCTCCCTATATGGGCGGAGTTAATTAAACACTAATTAGCTGCGTAAATGCCCTGTGGACAGTCACCCGCTGTAAAAGTCAGTGGCCTCACAAAAGCCACATGAGGAAAGAGGGCTGGGCTCCGCTCAGGGGTTGCTTTGGGAGAGGGCTGTGCTCCAGGGGGAGTCACAGGAGGAGCCGGCCAGGCTTTGCTGCCATCCTTCGTACGGCTACCTCCAGCAGCACACTTTAACTGGACTTACTGGGCCACTGCCTACTGCAGGCTCTGCCCAGCTCCCTTTATTTCGCTTACTGCAGTGACAAGGATGTTATTCCTTGCTAGGAGGGGTGAGGCATATCCTTTGGGCAGTTTAGAAGGAAAAGGTTACTTTTGTTTAAACATTAAACACTGATTTAAATCCAACAGTGACAGCGATTCTCAAATATATGTTATTTCCTTATGCCACTCATCTCACACTCGATCTTTCCGTCCCCTCAATGTGCTGGCATTAGCATCTCCCACAAAGGCTCAGTCAAGCGCGCCGTCCGCAGTAAGGAGCTGGTTTCTCTGGGGGGAGAGAGCAGCCGTTCTTTGAAGCCGCGGCTCACACCTGCTGCTGCACGGTCTCTCTGGCCAGGCCTCCTCTCCTGCGGCAGCACCCTCCACGGGTTAACAATTACTGCTGTTTCTGAATTCTCCATTCTCTGTAATCTGCAATTTAGTTGGGTTTGTGGGGGAGATCCCATTACGTGTCTGCATGCTGTACCTCTCTTTCAGCTGAGTAAGGGCACTCATTAACCGTGCGTTGGCAGCATCCAATGAAGCAATGCGTTTCTCCTGCAAGCAAACAGGCAGAGGGGAACAGTCAGTGGAAAGGCATGGAGACCTGTCCCTCTGTGATGCCAGGGCTTGTCCTGAGACAGTGACCCAGAGGCCTTTTGGACCACGACCTTTCTCTTTGGCATTCTTAGGTGTGGGCTCTTTAAGTGCTAAAAAAAGTGCAGCATTTTTTGAAATCCACTGCTGTTAGCAGGGCCACAAATGTACTTCGCCTGTGCAATGTGAGCTAAATTCATTTTAGCATCCTGAAGAAAATGGAGATAACAGTTTCTCTAATTGTTTAGTCATACAGAATTTCATTGTACTGTTTGCTCTAACTGCAGCTATTACAAAGATTATAAGATTCTTTTTCTAAAACCAAGCTCTCCCAAGACACTTATTCCTGTCAGTGTTTAGTTGATTTTGTTAGTGTAAATTAATAGTTCAAATGACTTGTGGCCTCCCAGGATGGGCTCTGATGGCAACTCTCACCAATTACAGTATCATAAGGATGGGACCAAGAGCTTCCATGCTGCAGACCAATTCTGCCACTCCTGCTGTTTGTGACACTGAAGAAGGCATCATCCTTCTCTGTCTGCCATCGGCGCGAGGGAACAGAACCAACTCAGAGGGGCGCATGTGTAATTTTGCAGGTCCATGTATGAACGTGTCTAACACTACTGTACAGCCTGAGATGACAAAAAGAGAACAGTGTAGACTGCCTCACGGTAAGAGCCTCACGTGTAACACACAAGATGGCAGGAGACAGGACAGCCTGGCAGGAGCTGCGACAGCCTGGCAGGAGCTGCTGGCAGGCTGCAGTCTGCACCACTCGCACCTTACGGACGCCCCTGTATCTGCTAGGCTTTGATGGAGTGCAGAAGGGAGTATGATGATTTACTAGCTTTGAGCAAATTGCTCTACAGAAACACAGCGATTCTTTTTACAAAGTTACTACTGTCTCATCTCCTTTTTAATTAGTTATACAGTATATCAGGCATGAGTAGTGACTCACAAGTGATTAACAGGGTTATTAAGAGTAAGCCTAGAATATACTATCACCTAGCCACAACCTGTAGCATGGCCTAGCTGCTGAGAAGATGCTGATCTCTGCCTAGACAAATTAAAAGATTACAGACTGCATTTTCACATTCTCTTTTCCAAGCATAGTGTTTTGCACCCATCATCTGATGCTCCTCTGCCATTGTGATCTGTAGCAGTCCTGCAAGCCACAACCCAAAGGCTGAAGAAACATGTTGACTTTGCTCTGGCCAGGCTTTGTGTTCCTTCTATCCAGGTCCTGCAAGCATGACTGGAACATGAAGCGCCAAGCAAAGCTCTGGGGACCTCAGACTCAGCCAACGAGGATATGATCCTTCCACAAATTGCCTGAATTATGGGCGTGATCCTTCCACAAACCTCTCCCTCCACATCCTCTGTCACCTGCCAAGCTCCAAGGCTGGAAATGGCTGTACGAATGCAAATGCTGTGACAATTAATCGCATCCTGCTGAAGTCTGACCAGCTCTGTCATTGACTGCAGCTTGGTGCTGACTCACCCACACGCACAGTCTCGCCGTGCTTGAGCTGGCACTGCTGCGTGGCAGGGAGGCTGCACGTTGGCAGACTCACCCTGAAAAAATGCTGCAGCCCTTGGCACTGGGGACTCACCTGTGCATCAATAATCTTCTGCTTGGAATCCACGGCAGCTTGCATTTCTGCATGGTCCTTCTTTAACTCCTCCTCAACTGACATCAGTCTGGTAGCCAAACAGACAAGAAACAAATTACATTTGCTGGGCTCTGCTAAGCCCAAATATTAGTCTCATACACGTCTAAATCAGCCACCCAGAGTGAAAGATACAGATCATGTCCTCATTTAGTCCTTGACACCAAGGAAGCAAAGGGGTGATGTACATCTCTGCAGCACATACACAGGAAGAGATGTGCAATACCAGAGAAGCTAGTCTACAGACGGAACTGACCTCACATAGCAGCCCCCACTGTCCATACCAGGTCAAACCGTCGCATCTGAAATTGCAATGCTGAGGCACACACTGAGGTGCTCCCAGGACCCACAGTTATGCATTTGAGCACAAAGGAGACACACAGTCATTGGCACTACCTCTTCTTACACACAAACCAGTATTTTAGAGCCAGCCTTTTTTCTGACTCTTACTCTTCTCTAGAACTCTCTATAGCAGACTGTCCCAAAGCCTAAGCGATACAGAACAGGGAAGGCTGACCCATTTATGAGGGCTGATTAAAAGCACTAAGTTGGCTTGGCTCAAGTAAAGGTGAAGCTAGCTGCACTGAGACACTGTATGTGCCAGACAAATGTAAACACCACATCCCACTGGGTGGGAGAAAGGGATTTGTATCTAGGAGTAATGGGATGGTGATGAGACCTTCAGCGAAACATCAGGAAAAGAACATTTTTGATCTTTACATCTATTGCTCACATGAACAGAACAGCAAGCCTGCCAGGTCCTCCGAGAACTGGGGCAGGCTGCCAGCTCTCCCCTCCTGAAGTTTTGCCTTTGTGAATCAGAAAAATGTCAGGGTTTTCCTTGTCCCAGGTAACACTGATGGGGGGGACTCAAAGAGTCAGAGCTTGAAATCGCCCCCCCCAGGGCTTTAGCCCAGAAGGGCAGGAAGTGAATAAATGTTGGAAAACCCACATGGGAAACCTGCCTGCGCCTCCAAAGAAAGCTGGGTCTCCTGAGCAGGGGTCAGCTCGAACGTCAGCCAGGCTGCCTGCCTTACTGTCATCTCCAGCACTCCCATCTCCCCTGTACCTGCTGATGATGCCCTTCATCTGGATCTCCTTATCCTCCTGCTGTCTCCGGAGCCGCTCCTCACTCTCCTCCAGCCTGGCCTGGTACTCCAGCATCAGCTTCTGCGTTGTCTCCTCCTGGCATTTGAAGCGAGTCTCATATTCCTCCAGCTTCTTGTTGGAGATGCGAAGCTTGTCCTGCAGCACCACTAGGTCCTGCTGGTACTACAGCACGCAAGGACAGACACAGGAGGAGAAAACACATGTGGCATGTTACCTAGTAGGGCTTTGCCCTTGCCAGGGTTTCCCCATAACCCGATTATGCCCCTCTCCTTGCATTAGACTAGCTGCAAACCCGTATCAGATAACCCCGCTTGCCGACACCTCCTCTTCAGTCTTCTCCACACTGCGCTAGGAGCGATGCTGCATTCCACTGGGCAGGCAGGTCACTGGCAGGTTCAGAGAATGGGCTGTTAGCAGAGTCTGGCAGGTCACATGGGGAATGCAGGTTAGAGTGAGTGCATGGCAAATGCATCTGGCATCTTCCTCACACTAACAGCGCAGGGCTAAACACAGGCAGGAGAAGCTGCACTGGTGGGATTTTGGGTTTACACAAGCTCTTCAGTCTACAACAATAAATGCGTGCGCTTTGGACATGCTGGAAGCTAGGCAGGAGGTGTTAGTGCTGCCTGGCAGGCAGCAGGCTCTCGGCAGTGACGGGCATAGGCACTGCTGTCTCGGCACAAAGGGGTCACCCTTCATCAAGGCAAGGCCAACTCGCTGGCGTGAGCGGGGGCAGTGAGCACTACTGCCTTTTGGGGCCCAGCATTTTAAATAATGCGATCAGATGTCAAACCAGGGTTCAATCCGAGAAGAGCTGTTGCGTGAAGCCAAGACCCCACAGTTGTACTGTTCATTCAGATGAAGCTAAAAATCATCAGCAGCAGAATCACATAAAGCAATTAAAATAAAAAAATTAAGAGCTTTCTAACTCAGTAAAACTGAGTTCAGCTATTGCAGAAACACAGCATTCAGTACAACTTGCTTTGCTAAAGGAAAATCCAGTGTGCATCTGTACAAAACCAATCCCACTTTAACTTCAAAAAATTATCTTTGGAAATTGTCTTTAAAAAAAAAATATCTCAACTGGAATAACCTCAGAATTAACGTGCAGCTGATAATTTGACAAGCTGCTTTTAAAAAGTCAGATACAGGAAAAAGACTTCCATCTGAGTCATGAACTCTGTTACAAAGCTACAAATGTTAGGCCTGAACTGACAGAAACACTCTTAATTGTGACTTGACTGGGCTAGCTGAAAAATATGGCCCCCCCCCTTCGGCCATTGCCACCGGTGTAAGCACTCAAATGATGGACTTGGTTTGAGAGTCCTGCTGGGGAGTTTCACCAGCAGATCAGCTCTTTGCGAAGGGAACACAGCCAGGCTGCTGCCCCTGTACAGTCAGCTGGACCCCCAGCCCCTGTAAAGCCACGCTGCTTTCCTAGTATCATTCCACTGACTGGCTGACAGCAAAAGTAACTGTAACTCCCAAGGACTGAAAATTTCTGATGCTGATGGTCTTCCTGAATTGCCAAAGTATTTGTTTGAGCCGTGGCCGGCAGATGGGCAGGACCTCTGAGCTCCTTCTACCTGGGCAGGGACAGGCAGAACAGATCACTCTCTTTTTCCTTTAGCAAAGCTTTTACCGCGGCACTGAAACGACACAGTTTGCACACTTAACCTGCAGCGATGAGGGAACACAAATGCCCATACAGTTGCACAGAAGCACTACAGTCAGACAGAAGGAAGTTGCTTGAACAGGAAAGATTAAATACCTACCCTAGCCTTAAAATAGGAGCAGCATAAGTGAGCTCAAATGATAGCAGGAGAGGCCTCAGAGACCGAAGGAGTCGCTCCTGTCTCTAGAACACTTGTCTCATTCTTGGTTACCATTCACGTCTTACAGTAATGGGGAGAGAGATTATGCTAATGGTGATCTTTAATGTCAGTGACTGATGTGACAGCAAAGTAACAAAAGATGCTGCATGGGAATGAGACAGCAGGCTCCGGGGGGGTGGGGGCTCCCTCTCAACTGGGGACAGGGGCTGGTTTGCTGCAATACCATCAGAGTTTGTAATTCTGCCATCGTCTACCTTGAGCAGGGCCTGCGCTGGCGAGCCCCTCCCTGCGCAGGAGGGGGTGAGCCTGGCACGTCCTGGGGGGCAGTGGACTCTCGGGCTGGCATGGAAATAAGAGCAGTCCCTGTGAGTGCCCACCTGGTAAAAGCTGAGCCCGTTTCACAGGAAAGGGTGCCAGGAAGGGGATTAGTGACAACGCTTGGCATGCACCGTGCCCATACCGGAGGGCCATCTGCCTGCCTGCGGGAGCTGGCAGGCGTGAGCTGGAGAAGGCCAGCACACGTTTCTTAGCGTGTGCTCCTTCGGCATTTCACCTCACTCCAGTTCCGCTGCAACAGCAAAGCTTGCCACCGTCATCCCACTGCAGACTTGCATGAGTACCGAACCCTTTCAGAAGCCCTTCAGTGACTAAACGCAGCAATAACCCAGTGCATGATGCACCAGTCTGACGACGCCTTCTCTTTGATTTGCTGCCTACTGGTGTCTCTGCTTAGGTCGTAGTCAAGATTTCCGTACCTCTGCACACAAAGTCTGCTAAACGTGTACATGTTTCTGTGTCAGCTGCTATCTGATCAGTACATGTCTGTGTACTTCCAGGAATACCCAAGGAGCAGAAAGCCAGTAAGAAATGGCCTGAATGCTCGCAAAACTCTGCCATGCTCTTCCTGGGGCAGCTGGGAGCCGTCGCCTTGTATCTCTCCCAGTCCCTACGATACCTGCCTTTGGCATTTCACTTGAATTTAACAAGTGACAGTCCCAAAATGATACAGCACAGCAAAATGAGAACAGTAAGGCTATCATAATGAAAACAGAAACATGTCTGGAAAAACAGGAAAGAAGCTCACAGAGGGTGATGTCTGCAATTCTGTGGGACTGGGTGGTAACACATGGCTGGTGTGACAGAGAAGCACATTAAGGAAACATCCCAAATGCTAACTGTGCCCAACTGCAGCGGTTCTGGCAGAGCTAGCCTGCTGAGAAAGCACCTTGCAGAAGCAGCAAAGATGGGATCCTCTCAGCTGTGGACTGCTGGATCCTTATTTCTAACCCTACTTTGTCACCCCTAGCCAGGCCTACTCTGTCTCTTCCCTGTTTGTCCCACTGCAGGCTCATCTGGGAAGAAGGGGACATGAGCAGCACACCCCTCTGCTTCGTGAGCAGCACAGGGCCGCTCTGGGACAGTGGGCTCAGACCGAATACTCGGCAACTGACTTCCTGACAGACTCCCAGGTTGGTCAGGCCCTAGTCTGTGTGACACAGCCATAAGCTCAGGGCAGTGTCACTGCACCAGCGAAGTCACCCCAGGCCCCAGTGCTGTCTCTGAGACCAGAATCTGGGCTTAAAGCTTAGGTCTGTTTAGGGCCTTTGGACATAGAAGCTGCTTCTTGCTACATGTCCCTGTTGTGAGGCACGAGGCTGCCTGTGCCTTACTCTCATCTCTTTTCCAGGTGTGCTTAATTCACTTTTTAAGCTTTCTTACCCTGCAGCTGGGAGGGAGAAGGAATGGGGGAGTAACAGGCACTGGCTGGCTTCAGAGTTTGTTGCAGAGCAGCACCAGGACTTGATTCCTGGCTCCTGTTTTTCTTACTTGCTTTCATCAGAGGGTAATTCCAGTCACTGAGAGTGTGAAAACCTCCCAAACCTTCCACAGAAGCACCCTGTGAGGCTGAGCAGGGCAAAGAACAACCTGACACCCCTCTCTCCTGGGCAGGGATGTGCCACGCAGCCCACCTTGTCCCCAGGGTGCTCAGATGAATGACATTCAAGGAAATCCTCTCTCTATTTAGAAACTTGTTTCAATCCAATCAGGTTTTACCTTTTCTGCTTGGCTGAGCTCGTCCTTATTCCTGAGCTTATCCCTGTGCTTGGAATCTGGGTCAATGCTTTCATCTTCTAAAAACTGCATGTTCATATTCAAAAGCCAAGCAGCAGTGCGGTCCAGGGCATTGGGGTTCACAGGAGAAGGGGCCTACAATGAAACATACAACCATAACAAAAGAAAAACCTGTAACAGAAATGGTCATGAAGCTGGAGAGAACTTCCTTCCAAGCAAGCCCTCTCCCCTGCTGCGCAGACAGCAATGAACAAGTCTGGGCTACCAGAGTGATCGGGGATGGGGGGTACGAACAACTCCTATTCTGCATCTGCAGGTTATTTTAGGTCAAACAGCCTTTGACAGGCCAAATTCTTCCCTGTGCCACCCCCACAAACAGACGTACGACGGCACACTGCAGTGGGTCCTGCTGAAAGTAACGGGTCCAGGTTTCTGAGCAGGTCCTGTCACCTCAGAAGGACATGACCTGAGAAGGCGCCGAGCTGCAGGCCAACAGAGTGGCTTGATGTGGTGTATTCATTCCGCAAGCAGAGATTTCACTCAACTCTTCAGCGTCTTTTACTGAGCTGTCTTTTTGCTCGCTGTGGAGATTTTATACAGATAAAACCATCTCTGCAAACTGAAATGCTACTTTTAGTCATGCAGGTGCCTTCTTGGAAAAGAAAGGTTTCTTTTTGGCTGAGCCTACACTTACGATGCTGGAGAGGTCTAAATGCTCGGTATCTTGGTAGTTCATCTCTAGGTTTGTTCATGTAGCTGCGGGAGCTCAAGGAACAGTGTTGTCCTACAGTCAGTGAGGTAGAGATACAGCTGCTGCTTTTCATTCCTAGCCTGGGCAGGGACTGCAAATGGCGTTGCCTAAATATTTTCCAACCACATTCCAAGGTTGAGGAAGTGAATCTCCAGCTATTTCCCTTCCATCCTGGCTCATTATAAACTGCAGTAAACAGTTTCTTGGCTGAACACAAGGGATCTGGATGACTTGGTGTCCTGGTTTCGGCTGGGATAGAGTTAATTGTCTTCCTAGTAGCTGGTACAGCGCTGTGTTTTCAGTGCAGTATG
>JAVKLA010000052.1:18491136-18527295 GCA_034782735.1 Sagittarius serpentarius | reverse complement strand
ATCCCACTGGGTGGGGGGGGGAGCGAGTGAGCGGCTGCGTGGTGCTGTGTTGCTGGCTGGGGTTAAACCACGACACTTGGTCAAGGGAATTCAAGTTAACAAGTCAGAAACATCGGGGACTTTCTCCTTCATTCAATCTTCTGACAGTAAAGAAAGCCAGTCACTGGCAAGCAGCAGAACAGGAGGTTCTCTGCTCAGAAGGAGTGGGGACTGGTTTAATCACCTCACTGGGGTTGGGGGCTTTCCCATGCCATCTTCCAGTCTGGTCTTCTACTTCCAGAATTTTAAATCAGAAGTTTCAGACTCAGCTCATGAACATCACTTGCTATAAATCCTCCCCTGGCTTGTGGCTTCTTGCTTTTTCTTGCATCTCCAGCTCGGGCACTGCACCTGTAGTGGCTGCTCGGAATTTCTGGCTCCAAGGAGCAGTGGCCACGTGGGTTCATTTCAGCAGCATACAGGCCACTGGTAAAGGATGTCAACGAACAGAGCTCAGCCCTCTGTCCATGGGTCCTCCTCTCTTCCTTCCTTCTCTGAAGAAGTAAAAAAGGTCATCTCATCTGGCCTGGGACAGTTTGGAAGTCAGCTCAGCAGATGAACTTACAGAGGGAGAGGAAGTGCTTCTGGCTGGCAGGAACGAGGTTCATGGACTTCTACTAAAATGGCCACCAAACGGGATTTCTTTGTTCTCAAACAGCATTTAATACCACCAACTATGAGCAAGCAGTTTCATTATGGTTTACAGATGCTGCTAACACACAAGTAAAATGCGCAGACTAAGGGTAGGAGAGGCATTCTGAGGTCTTCAGATCTGGAGAGAAACTTCGAGAGGACAATGGGGTGGGTGGAGGAAAGATCTGCAAACACAACTTGGCCAGGGCTTTCCAAAGGTCACCCGGAGTTCACTGTTGTCTTTCTGGAGGAAACTGCTACCAAACAGGCTGCTGCTGCTTGCAGAGCTCTGTGCCCTCTGTACCTAATGAGTATTGATCCACATTATACAAATGCTGCTACATGGCAAGCTTGCTAATGTCAGTGCTTATGAATCAATGCCGTATGCACAGCACCGCTCCAGATGGGGCTGATAAAACAGCCTTCAAAGGGCAGCACTGACAAAGGCCTCCACGGCTGCCCTGTAAAGGAGAGGCAGTTACACCAACTCTGTCGCTCTTTCAACACTGTACTGCCGAAAAGGTGCCTTAATACTGCGTCTGGGCTGAGATGCAGCGCGCTCTTGCCAGTTGTCCACATTCTCTGGGTTTGCATTACTTTTAAAAAACTCTTTAGGCACTGAGAGATCCTACTGTGTTAATTTTCTATAGGGTTAGTTCTGAAATGTAGAACGAATAAATGAGCACTAGAAAAACGATTTATCCATGCCAGGAAAACCAGAGGGCCCTGGGTCTGTGACCTACTGCTTTCAATTTTAGCACCACAAAGAGCAAAATTTATTTCTGTGCAGACCAGCATGCGGTCTGGGACCTGAAGCACTGCAGAGCTCTGCACAGCAGGAACTTCACTCTCGGTGGGGAGCACACTCCTTCCTTACTGCTCTTACCTCCCCTGATGCACGTACAGGGGGGTCTCACAGAGCAAACAAATAGGAGTGTCCAGGAGTGCCGTGGCTCCGCTGGGACAGGAGTGGCAGCAGGGAGACTCAGTTACAAGAGAAGATTAGGGCCTGGTCCAAGTCTGGGAGATGGCGTGGGGTTGACTATGGCATGGGATGAGAGCCTGGGCATGGAGAGGCAAAGCAGTGACGAGATGGTAGCGCAGGACAGAGGCATGGCTGCCATCGCCCTCATGTCTCTGCCACCTACCGCCCTGCGGCAGTCACACGCCAACGTGCCAGGCAACGGAGGAACACAGAGAACGAACACTGCTCTGTGTCCCCTTCCCTGGTGGGCCTCCGTCTCAGGCCAAGCTGGGTGCAAGAGCCAAGGTGCATGCCCACATGCAATGCCACCATGGGGTTGGCACTGATGTCGTAACTCAGAGCCACAGTGACATCCCCGCCCACTGCAGCAATGCCCACTGGCCAATTTCTTCTCCAAGTCCACGGGGCTGATCCCTGCCTGGCCCCTTCAACGCCCAGAGGTGGTACAGCCCCCAAACTCACCTGTTTGTGCATCGTGCGCTGCTTCATCTCAGGGCTGTCGCCCTTGGAGGAGGAGGACTGCTGCCGGAGGCGGGCCCCACTGCCAGGCCAGTCTGGCGAGGAGGACATCATGCTGCCGCTGGAGGGTCGCTGGTACTGAACCGTGTTCAGCAAGGAGGGCGGAGTCCGGCCCCGGGTGACAGGCGGGGGCGGCGGGGGCGGCTGGTCTATCCGCCTCTGCGGTCCCGCGCTGTTCTGCCGTGGCATGGTGGGCTGGCCGCCCTTCTCCGTCAGCGAGAGCTGCCGACGGGCCAGCTCCCCTGTCCGGCGGGTGAAGTCCTCGCTGGCGGCGGGGGCGGCGAAGCCGTGCTTGTTGGCCGTCAGCTCCTCACTGTTGCTGTGGGAGCTGAGCGAGCTGTGGCACTCGGAGCCGGAGTCGCCCAGGCCGCGGGGGGAGAGCGGCAGCCCGGCGGCCATCTGGTAGACGGGGTTCTGGAAGGAGAGGGGTGCCAGGAGCTGGGGCCGGCCGGGCGCGCTCTCACCGCTCGGCGTGGTGGGGGTCTGGCCCACCCGGCGCACGGTGGCCATGGCCGTCACGCTGTTCTGCTGAGTCCGTGCGGTCCATACGCCCTGCAACTGCCCGAGGGACGACTGACTGTCATTGAGGGAGTCAGCCGTGCCAGGCACGTTGGCCCCACTGTCCAAGAGCCGATTGTCCTGCAAGTCCACCATGGACAAACTCTTGCTGCCATTAGACATCTGCACGTCGGGCTCATTGGCCTCTGAGTAACTGGAGCTTCGGGCAGGCGAGGGCTGGGCCCCAGCAGACCTTGTGACAAAAAACAAGTCCTTGTTTTCAGGGGTTGGAGATGGTAACCGTGTGAAATCTATCAGACTGCGGGGAAGTCAGTGCGTAAGGAAGAGGAGAGGAAAACAAAACAAAAAAGAAGAGTTGTGAATGCTGCACCGGAGCAGGAAAACAAAATCACTCAGAAGAAATCAGCGTGGCGCAGCTGTGCAGGACAGGGACAGAACCAAGCCCCTGCAGGCGCAGAGGCAGGGCTGGCCCGGCCAGGTCTGCCTTGGGGAGGGACAGTGCAAGGGGAGCAGGGAGGACGGAGGGGTGCAGAGGAGCCCTAGGCCAGCCCTGCAGGAGCAGGCAGGTGTAGGCAGGTAAGCAAGGGCTGTGCGGACACGTGGCGAGAGCACTGTGCTGTGCAGGAGGCATCACAGACACACTGTCACGGGCTCTGCCTCACTGGCTGGATCTGCTCATCATGCTGACAGCACATGTCACCCTGCTTCCAACTGGCTGTACCCACGTCACTCTCATGTCCCCCGCTCTGTACCTGGGCAGAAAGCTCCTGAGGCCACACTGGCCAGTATTTGTACAGCGTGGAACACCATGGGGGCCTGATCCACACTAGGCCTCCAAGGGTCAGACAGAGAGCCCTAAAAGCAGAGCTAAAGCCTAGCAACTGAAGGTTATCCACCCATTCCTCCTGCTGTAACATACATTCATGCAATATTGATTTCTTGGGGATATGAGGAAAGAGCTTTGCAGTAGCTTAATGTGAATATACTGCTGATCAAAGATGGTGCATTGTAAGCAAGTATTTGGATGAAAGCACATTGTCAGAGATCCTCCATAGCATTAGATTTAAATAATTGCACCTCATGCTGGGAAGTGTTAGAGATGAAAGCTCTGATTAGAGCAAGTCCAGCACCACTGCTGACACTCATTCCTAATTAAACTGTTAAATATTATGTAGTTTCCACTTACAAACTATTTTACTAGCACAGTCTTTCAATTTGTGTGGGCTCCATTTCATTTTCCACAAACAGAAACATTATAGGTCTGCAACAGGGTCACCTTCCGCATGAATGAAACGCCTTACATAATTAGGCCAAAAAGTATTTTAGGTGAATGTGTCTGTGAATCACCACTCATCATTAAAAATACCCAGTATTATAAAAACTCGACAGAGTAGACTGGAATTCATTGTTAGCCCTCTACAGTTTGACAACTGGCAGAAAAATGTCCAGATTTGAATCTCGGTGAATTCAGCACATACACACCGTGTCTTACAAAGATGGACAAGGCCAATCCTATAAATCTTGCATACTCAGAGACCTAATGAACTTAATGGGAATACCCATCGCTTTGAGGTTAGCACAAACAAGCCTGCAAGTCCTCAAAGGATGAACATTTTGCTTCTGCAGCCACATCTCAACAGCTGGGACCAGAACTGTTAAGTTCTTGACTTCCCAGACCACATCCCCAGTTTTGGCTCTCAAGGGACCCAGGACGGAGCCACATGCTTGCACTACCGCCCACTGCTTTGTCTAGATGCAGAGCTGAACTACATCCAGTATCAGTTCTGCGATCGGAAAGCCTTGTCAATGGATCAGGCAACTCCACACTACACGCTGTCCTGCCTGTCCCTGCAGGTGCTCAAGTTTTGGCAGTAGACGAATAGTCAGTATTTCCCTGGTCTGTGGTCAGGCCACCTCTTATGCTCTTACCCAGATAAGTCATTCTCTATCACCATTTTCTGTAGCCCCGCAGAGATGCTGTTGCCAGCATTAGGTGTGGATGCAGTGTGATCCGCCGTGACCGAGACCTGCACGCAGGCCGGGTTACTGAGTGCCGAGTTGACATCCCTCAGAATCCGAGGCAGAGGCCCAAGTTTTGTTGCAGTGCCCTGGGCAGAAAAAAAGAGCAGAATTACTACCAGCGTCTTGTATTTTACTACCAATATCTTCTATTTTTGTCAGAGAACTGTGGACTTTGCCAGTTGCTGGACAGTCTCTTCAGTGAATCACATTAACAACATTCATTTTCTCCATCATTTACCCCTACCGCTGAGGCTATGGGATGTCCCAGAACATGTGCCTTTAGAAGCCGTTTGCTGCTGTGGGGCAGAGGAAGCAAGCGTTATTAACGCAGTTCAGATGCAGAAGATGACAGCTATAGCCAAGCCTCGTCCAGGTCTCTTGACAAAAGTCCTTTTAATTAAGAAGAAACCTTTTGAATCTGCTGGGACAGACAAAATCCTGGTGTTCTGAAGCTCTGCCTTCTCATCCCACCTGCCCCTCTGTCCTCACCCCCCAATGACAAACAGCAGAGGAGGGAAAGAGCAGTACTCACCTGCCTCAAAGAAGGATGTAAAGAATGAGCTACTTCTGCAGCACGTGCAAAGGCTGGGGAAGTGCTACGGGTTAGTAACAGCAGTGCTGTGCACAGATACAGCTAATGGATTGATAGCGACTGGACATGGCAAGGTGTGTGGTGTGGTACATATGCCCAGCACCGGCCCACTGCGCGTCCCCCAAAGCCTGCCCCTGCAACCCCCCGGATACCTGCTCTAGTTGAGAAATGACTTCCCAGAGTAGCGAGTGCAAAGTGGACAGTTCCCGGCCCAGGTCAATGTAGCCTTCAAAGCCAGCTGTGTTTGAGATGGTTTCAGGGTTGGAAATCTCCAGTAGAAATCTCTGCATGTTAGTCCATTCATGTTCCAGGAACTGATTCATAAAGGACATGTATTCCTCTTTGCTGCCAAACCTATCAAGACAGCAGTACGAATTTCAGCTAAATCCTGTAAACAGAAGTGCACTCAACAGAACGGGTAGGTACATACACAGGTAAGAATGCCAGAGCCTTCCTCTGGCATCTGCACCCTTCAAAGCCTTTGAGATTCCCAGGTTGCTAGCAGGCACCTCATACACCTCACTGATCATGGAACCAGAATTAACTCCAGCCTAATCCAGCTAAGTCCTCGTCAGCATGGGATCTCCACAGTAGAAATGAAGGTGAAAGCTAGAGAAACAAAGCTGTTCTTGGTAATGGAGAGTATCTTACTGCTGGGTCAGGGCACAGCTTCCAGAAATAGGACCTGTCACTGGAAAGAAAGAAATCGTAATACGAAGCACCATCAACTGACTGAAGCCCAGTGAATGATGGTGGTAGAAATCCTGCACTCTCCCGGCTCCTCCACGGGTACTGAAGCTAACTCCAGCCATGCCGGCCACTGCTGCCCCGGCACAACCGCTCTGGGGATCAACCAGGAGAGCTACACCTGCAGCTGGGCCAGCCCGCTTGGCTCCTCAGGCTCCCTGCAACCTCCTTCTGCCCTCCAAGCACTCCACCCAGACCTCGCTTTCAGTTAGATGTCTTATTTAGAGCACAACAGGGAGGGCCTCGTGGTTCAACTCTACCAGCAGTGGTTGGTGCTGTGCCAGTGCCGGCGATTCTGTGAGGAGAGGCTCGGCTGTGTGCCATCTGCAGGACGGCTCAGCTTGATCACTTTGGCTTGACTAATGTCAGCTTAGTTAAAGAGTCTTTCCTGCACAGTGCTGAAAATCTGAAAACCCTTCAATTAGGGATTGGTCAGGAATATACAGAATTTCTGTCATCTAGTGTAACACACTTGTACGTCTTCCGTCTGCGTCTGCGTGCATGTATGCGCATTCCTGGCTGTGAGCGTGTGTACTAAGCTAGTTTCCAAATCTAAGAAGCTTTAGACAGAAACTGTCCATTCATGTTTCAGAAAGCTCATCATTTTGTTATCAGAGCTCAGGATAAGTAGCTCAGAGCTGCAGCCAGTGGAAAGATTTTTCAGAAATCTCTCGCTTTGTTTCCATCAAACCAATGGGCTTAGTTAGAAATTGATAGTGTCCCCATTCTCTTTTCATACCTTCCCAGTTCAGACAACTGCATTTTAATAGCAGGGAAGGTCCCAGAGCTCACAGGAGGGAAAGACCAGCTCCTGAGCTATGCACACCACTGCTGCGTTTGGGTTCTGGTCCCATTGGTGCCTCTGACGGGAGGCGGGCAGTGCCCTGCCGCCAGCCATGCCCCGCACAGCCGTCATGGGACGAAGCGCCTGGCTGTGCCGGGGCGTTCCTGCTGCCACCCCGCCTGCTCGTCTGTGTGGTCAAAACAGCCTGTTTTCCTGCTCATAAAACATGTCCTGTTTTGGAAACTCAAATGATCTCCCTGACCTGACAGTGAGGGAATGGGTCCCAGAGAGACACGGGGGAAAAAGCCAACAGGAAACAAACAGGCCCCTTCTGTCGAGGAAAGCAGCGGCCACCGTGGGACTCCTGATGCCGGCGCCGTGGCTCTGCCTACACACCCACACCCGGAGCTTCCTTCCCCCTCTCCAGACCTGCCCCCTCCCACTCCTGCACCCCGACTTACTTGGCGAAGTTGGCGAGGTTCTGGGTGACCTTGGCAATGAGGGTCAAAGTGCGTGCAGTGCGGTCATCCGGGTACTCCTGCAGGAGACTGAAGAGGGACGGGGACATGATGGCCGGACAGAGGAACCGGAGGAATAGGGAGGCACTGATCAGTCGCTCACTGATGTCTGGGCGGCCTCGGTTGCTGCATTCTTGTCTCCATGAGGCAAAAACTTCTTTGAGCTCCCTTGGGAAGACACTGAAATGACAGAAGGACATGCAGGGATGGCAAGTTCAAGGCCAGGGTGTCCAAATTGCCACACAGCAGTAACTAAACACGGTGCACATCAGTTGTGGGGCAGGACACCCAGACCTGTACAACGGTAGAGCCCTCTCACCCTGTTGATCCACAGCAGCACCGACTGCTATCTATACCAGTCACAGGCTCTTGTCCTTTTTTATTTTTTTGCAGTGTCCATTAGAAGACTCAAACCGCCCAGGAAAAAGCAAAGCGGCTCCGTGAAGTTTTAAGAGAAGCAGCTTTCATCAGACTAATGTTCCTGATTGTGCTGGGTGTCAAAACCCCAGACAACTGGGAAGACAGAGATATGAAACAAACTGTGCAAAGCAGCTCATCACAAGTCAGCTGGCTGTGCACGGGGCACTTCGAACGGGGCGGGAAGCTCAGCCACCAAGGTGCAGACAGTCTCCTGAAGAAATACAGCATCGTGGGACCCCCTCAGCAGAAACACCAGCAGTACCGGTGTCACCGGCACAGCTGGTGCTTGGAGGGAGGGCTGTGCAAATTGTAATACTCGTATTCAAGCACCTGGATCAAATCCCACTGTGACTAGTACAAACATGGAGCCCCACCAGAGTTACTCCAGCCTTGTAACTGCACAGACCTCAGCCTGCCTTTCCTGGATACCAGAATTCCCCTGGGTCCAGCAGACGCTCGCTGCAACAGCCCTTATCGCCAGAGAACTTGCTGCCTGTTTCTGCTCGGCACTCCCCAGCTCCAGGCTCCCACCTTATCCTGTTCCCAGCATGTCTTATTTATTCAGCTGGATACTCCCACCCACGGGAGCAGGCGGGCAATGGGTCCCACTGTGCTGCTGTTGGTCCCCTGGGTCCCTGGTACACAGCTCCCCACCCGCCCCAGAGGCTGCCTTGGCCAGCAACCGCCTTTGTTTCAAAACCAGAGCCGTCTACCAACAGAGCTGGATGGTACAAAAGCAGACTGAGGAGGGGTCAGACTCCATTTCAGGCCTTAAATCTCCTTAACAAACAGCCATTTCAGCGGATGGTTTCCCAGTTTTGCTGCGGGGACTATCTGGGAGAAGCAAAGCAACGTTAGCTGGCTTCTCACTGGCCTGCCCCCCGCTCTGGGACTGACTGCCCTGCAGCTGAGCCTCACGGGAGTCAGGAAGAAGAGAAAACCATGGGAGTTGCATGGCCAGAGACACCATCCACCATCCAGCAGCAGCAAGAACTGGATGGGAGGCTCCGAAACCGAGGAGCACCCACAGCGAAGAACCCGCCTGTGCACGCTGCTCCTGCAGCGGCACCGCCAGGCCTCCGGGCGAATACAAGGGCGTTCCTCCTGCTGCCAGCACTCCCCGTCCTCCGGCCTCTGCTTCCCAGGGCTACAGACACTCAGTTCATCAAGCCCAACTGACTGCTCCTTGCCACAGCTGCACAGTTGAGGGCCTGCAGGGTTTGTGGCCCGTTAAGAGTGAGTGGCACATACCCTGCAGCCAAACAGCCATGGCCTCTAGCTCTGCCGCCATTCTCTGAGCCAGCAGCATGCACGCTCAGCAGGCAGAGCCCTCACCCCTCATTTCATTAATCTGCCAGCTGCAGACCACACTGCCCAGCTGCGCACCCCAGGCCTGGGGGTGCTGCTGTTAATCCCAGCTAGTGGGCACCCGGCCGCACGCTCCCCACCCCAGGCAGCCCTCTCAGCACAGCACTGCTGCATACAGAGGCGCACATAGCTGCGCTCCAGGTTTTCAGGCTTCTCTCCGACCTTCTGACATGGGTGGTGACACTCCATGGAAATGCCTGGCAAATGCTGCCATCGTGTTTAGCTTCTGCTCTGTGCTGGCTTCAGGTTTTCACACTCATGCGCTTTTACCCTGTGCTTTATAAATAACATTAGCCAATGTCTTTGGCTGGATAAATTCTCCTCTGTCTTTGGCTTGACCCATACAATTGGACAAAGCCTTTTTACTTCATGGTATTTGCCCAGAAACAGGAGAATCCTTTAAGCAATTTAAGGCTTGAATGACCAGGACAGGTTGTACAGTTACTGGAAAGTAAACCCTTGAAAATGTATGCACCGGCTGCACACAGCCCGTCAGTACTGTTCACTATCACAGCCTGGGAGACCATAAAAGTTTAATTGTGTAACAGCGGATGGAATTCAGTTAGCCGGCTTTATGTGACAAACGGGCCCATAATTCATTACCCAACTTTCCAGTAACGAGCTTCCACATGCTGAATTTCTGCTTACATTGAAACTTTCCAGATGTCCAAATTATGTCATAATTATAACAATTTTCAGTTATTGTAAACCTTTTTCCTCTCTCTGACTCTATCCGGCAGATGAACATGCACACTCTGGCACTCTATTTAAAGCAAGATCATTAGCTGTCAGGATACCTTGGCTAATCCCAAACACTCATCAGCCCAATTAATTCCCAAGAACCGCTGAGCACAAAGGACCGAGGGGGAACCACTCAGAGCAGCAGCTCAGCTGCTCCAGCCTTCCTCGGAAAGGCAGGACTGGAGGAACAAACGTCCCATGCATTCCTGACTTTCCTTAGGTCACTTTTCAAGCCTATTTTTAGAGCGACCTTTCAGTGCTGCTTTGGGTGTTTTTAGGAAGACATTAATTCAAACAATTATAATCCACTGGTGACTAAAAGCAGTGAATCCCTCCTGGGAGAGCAGGCAAACACTGTTCCTGAGTCAGAGAGTTATTAAGTGGCCCAGGATAAGGTGTAGGATACCTGTAAAGAAATCTGCCCTTTGCTTGTTTGTGGTAGGTAAAGGAAGTCTGAGTGAGCCTCTCGCTGCTTGTTCTCTCCCTGAGCAGTACCAGGAAGAGCAATTCCCTTCCTGGGCTGGCAGGAGGGCACACTCAGTATCCTGGGAGATTACATATAATGAGTTTTCAGACCTCAACACAACAGCTGGGGTAGGAGAGAAAATGAGAAATCCTTATTATCAAAGACTTTCTTCCTCCAGTATTATCCTTAGTTCATGTTTTGCAACAACAGTGTTGCTACCAAATACATTAACAAATACTAAGCCTAGACTTTTAAGAAGGAAGACTGCGAATCCAGCAGTATGACAAAAATGATCATTCTCGCACATGACCAGGACAGGGTATGTTAGCAAGAATCAGAGAGAGTATTTTTATTTCTCCAAGTAAAGAGAGTCAAAAGCCCATTTTTTTCCTCTTTAAGGTCATCTTTGCAGGCAGCATCTGTAAAAGACCCAGGGACTCCTGGCTCCCAGTCCCCAGGGCTGCGTAGCAGTTAACACCATGAGTACAGCCACCTCCACAAGAAGATACAACTACCCTACTCCAATCAATTTTGCATATTTGGGCCTGTCCCAATTAGTTGCAAGAACCTTTACCCTGAGAATAAACAGCTAGGAAATGCCTCAAACTGCGTATCAGGCCTTGGGCCAAGGAGGCAATGGGCTCCCCATCCCCGCCTCAGCAAGCACCGTGGGGCTGGGAGAGAGAAGGGTTAACCGAGAGGAATGCAGGATGCTGAGCCAAACAGCAACCCAGGAGTAACAGCAGCATCCTCCCCTGCTCCAGCAATCTGCAACAAGAGAACATCTGCCTAAAAAGCTCCTTGTGCTGGTGCAGCTTCCTTGCAGGCAGGAGGAGTGCCACAGACCCTGCCTGCTGCAGAGAGGATTTCAAAACTTCACCTGATGCTCTGGGGAGGCAGGCAGAGCCTGTCAGTCTGATCCAGGCTGAATTGTTACATGGGTAGGAGACCCAGGACATGCATTTCTGCCCTTTATTCCAGACTTTCATATACAGCTGGCATCAAGGCTCTCTCTGAATTGGTCACACTGGCAAAGGCATTTTGTGTTCCTTGACTCCACTGCTCTGTCCCTGTGTCTGCGCCAGTAACCCTTCAGCACCCACTGAAAACAAGTGTGATGGAGAATCAGTGAGGCTGTCGCACCCCCAGAGCAGATACACCAAACTCTGGGTGAGTGGGAGCTGCTCTCTTACCCCCTGGCCATCCTCACCCTTGCTCCTGGACTGCCAGGGCTCCCTTAGGCGCTGGAGGACACTGGCAGGGCCCTGCAGCTCTCGCTCCAAAGCTCTCTGGCAAGCTGCCCATCAGCGCAGCTAAGGGACAGGTACCAACAGCCGGAAGATGGACTGCTGCCACCCTTGTCCCCTGCAGCTGCACCCCCTCTGCGCTAGCTGAGGGCATGCGGAGGGGAGCGACACTCGCAGGATACCGACCAGTAGGAGTTGATGATTTTGCAGAAGGCCAGCTCGCAGCACATTTTCAGATTGCTCTGATGTTCAGGAAGGTCCGAAGACGAACACTTACTGGGATCCACCTCACAATTTTCATCTGATTCGTACAGTGCCTTGATAAATTCCCCTGTAAAACAGACAGTTGGTGATGGGTTTTGGAGACATGAGAGACGCAGCCTTCAAGCAATTCTGTTCATAAGCCCCAGTGCCTGAGCAGTTGCCCTACACCCCGTCACACTGGCTGAACAGATGCCGGGTACAAGAGCAGGTGGCGGTGGCTCCCGGGGCAGGCTGTGCCCCAGCCAGCTCTCAAGATCTCCGAGCGGACCCAGGAGCAGCCAGCACTGCCTTGGGAGCTCACAAAACAATACAGCACACCCTGCAGAAAGGCACCCGGGCTTCCGATGAGCACGTTTCATCCCTCTTCCCCAGTTGGCAGCTCTGCCTCTGTGGCTATGGGCTATTGCATCAGACCTCTCCTGCCAAAACAGCCGCTTCCTCAGCCTGCCCCGACCTCCCATTACACCAGTTCCAGAGACGCTCCCTCGGGCTAATCCAGTAGGAAGTATGCTGGCAAGTTCTGTAATTATTTGTAGGATGGCCTGCTACTGCAGACTGTGCCCTGGCGCTGACAAGCCAGTCTGATTCACGGGAGAAATAGGTAATTAAAGGAAAGAAACAATTTACTTGGTTTATTTTGAGCTGAACATCACAGAAAATTAAATTAAAATATTCTCTGCATTTCCCTGAACTCCTGTTTGCTGCCTGGCTGCTCCTCACCCTTGCGGAGACCCACGCTGTGGGCTTGCTTTGCCACCAACTCGCTCTCGTGCCACCTTTCACCCCGAGGTACCTGGGCACAGACCCCTGCCACCTGGGCTGAGGGTGCTTCCCACCGCTTCGGCAGGTGTCCAGCTCGGGGGGATGGCAGTCGTCCACAGCACACAGCAGTGGCTGGGGAGACCAGGGGATGGGATAACGGCGATTAAGAGGCAGTGTTCAGCTAGGGACCTGCAGGGCCAGGTGACATTCTGGGAGAAAGGTTTGCTCCGGTTTTCTTCTAATTCCAGTTGGTTTGCTCATCTCCTAATTTCTGACTGTCTTGGATTTTCCCATTCTCCTGGTTTTTGCCCACCCTAGTCTGCATTCCTCCCCTATTGCCAAAACAGATTTTAATTACGTACTGGAGAGCCTCTCCAATGTATTTTCAGCTCTGCCAGGGAGCTCTGGAGCCTTTCTGCTCGCCTGCAGGTGATGCCTGCTGTTATTATCCGGCCCTATTACTTGCTTCTGCTTCATGGTTTAAAGGAAAGAGCTATGCTGTATTGTGTTACCTTGCGACACACAGATGAATCATTTCACTGATAAAAGGTCTACACAGAATCAGCGCCCTGAACAGCGAGCAAGAACCGCAGGCTCCTGCTGTACTAGATGGAGCTGGCTTGGCAGCATTTGCACTGAGCCCTGGAAGGGGAATATTTCAAAATTCTCTGCCTTCATTAATCTCCTGGCTTTTTAGAAATTTTATGAGGTAATCTACTTACAGATTTGCCTTCAACTAGAAAGCATTACAAGGCAGAAATAAATCATATCCCTTTTCCTATTCTTCTGGGTTATCTGTTGGTATGACTGAATTTGCTCAACTATCTCTCCTTCCTCAATGTTGTCATTATTATTGTTATATTAATAAAGTATTTACGCTTCTTTACACCTTGCTAAAATTACACAAATCCAGTAGTAGGAACCCAACATACTGAAAAAATTAACACCTCAATAGAAACTCTGCTCATCCTACTGCTAGGATGTGGACCCAACCTAGCCGCCTTCGGCTGAGGTTCAGACACACTGCTTCAAAGGCAGCCTCTCCCCATCCTCGTGCTGTGCTGGCTGCACACAGCAACACAGCAATTCCTTCCTGACCTGCCCAGAAGCAGAAGATCTAATTATTTTCATTGGCATCAAGAGAAATATTTTTGGAGCCACAAACATAGCCAGCACTTAGAAAAACTACCAGGAGGGTTCCCAGCGTGATCTGGGAGGCAACTCTCATCACTGTAACTTTGGAGATTTCATCTGACTCACTAGCGCTGCGAGGAACCGGGGGAGCGTCTCTGGTGGGGGTGTGCAATCAGGCAAAGGATTCAATCAGCCACCGTGACACTGCCAGTACTGAGACAGGAGACTTGGCAGGCAGCATAATGCCTTCAAATATCAATTTGTTATCTCCTCTGAAAGCAGATTAAAGCGCGAACTCAGCGGTGACCTTCACCTGGGAGCAGAGAGCTGCCCGCTGCGGCCATGGCTGTGCCCCGGGCTTGGACCCTTCTGCCGGAGAAACCCTCTGGCAGGTAAACGCTGGTGCCTCTGACAGCCGTCAGGGCTCAGCTGATGGTCTCCACCACACAGAGCACCCTGCAGCTTAGAGGAGGACCTCTCCGGTCGAGACCTGCCAACGCTCCGTACGTACCTAAGGCATCTTGCAAGTATTTCTGCCCCACCAGCTTCAGGTATTCTTCGATTGCTTTGGTGGCCAGCGTATTCTCCCTGAAAATGAGATGCTCATTCTCACCACAGCGATCAACTTCAGACATCATCAGGTCAGTCAAGAAATCCTGGAAAGCAAAGCCCATGGTGGGTCACCACGCACTGACATATGCTTTTTTCAGCAGAGCTGGCAGCCTCCCCTCCTCCAGAGAAGTCTCGCCTTCCTAAGACACAAGAGGGAGTGGAGGTGCTGCAGGTGATCCTGTGTGTGCATGCTGCGTTACTACCAGCCCGACTTTCCTCCTGTTCCTCCAGCCTCACAGAGACAAGAGGAGAAATAATCTCTGGAGAGTCACAACTTTTGCACCCCCAAAACTGATTCATTCCAGACCTGCACCACATTTACTTCTCCACCAGTGGCAGTTTTTGGCTGGGTCTTGTATCAGCCTCACATTTTGTGGGTGAAACATTTTCTTCACTGTTAAATGTGGCTGCATTTGGTGTCTAACTGCACTGGCTGCAAATCAGGGGCATACCTGGATGTCATGAGCTGTGCCCCACAGTTAATGGCTGAGAATCAAGCCTGTAATATGCATCAAGATGCTCAGATGTCCTATTTCCTTAGTATTCATCGAAATAAACAGCACTGCTACAGCACACATTTTGGGCACATTTTTGGTCTAATGTGCACACGGCCAAATACCATGCAATTTTATAATCCTCTGTGCTTCAGAGCAATGGAAGGGGTGAGCAGGAACAGACCGCATGCTGACAGCTGCACCGTGCATCGGTCCAGGCTACTGAAATGCAAATTCTAAAAGAAAAAGAGCACTTCAGATGGAGCTCCATGTCTGCTTCAGCAACATCGTTAACTGATCAGAGAGGGTCACGTAGCTCCCCATGCATTCTGCTGAAAATCCACTACGTGGTGTAATATTTAGTGTGCTGTAGCTAGCGTTAATGCAGGAGGAATACCATGCAGTTTCTACTGCTAATACATATTCAGCTTCTGTTCTCTGCACTGCTAATGGGAAAAGCAGCTCTGGGCCCCTGCCCAGCTCCTCGCTGTGCTGGGTGCTGAAAGGGCTGACCTCCTCCCACCCAGCACCCCTCACCTGGACCCTGGATGACAAAGGGAAACAGGCTGCTGGCACCGTGTAAATCACATGCATTAAACCGCTTACTGTTTCCCCATGCAGGAGACAGAAATGTTGACATACAAATTCACTTCTACAACCAAGGGCACCTTTTTTAAACTGCCTTCCTCTAAAACAAAATAATCTGCTCAGTAATAACCTCTCACCCAGAAATTCTCCTTCATTTGTCATGACCGTACCAGATGTAACCCGTTCCTGGCAGGGGCAGCAGGAGCACCCCAGAGCTGCCGTGCAGAGACCCAGGTCCTGTCCTTGCCGTCCCCAAGCAACGCACAGCTCCCAGAGCCCCTCGAAGCGCTGCGGCCGTGACCGAGCTTGCTCCATCCCAGACTCGGGAGAGGGGACACGCAGGTCCCACTCCCTGCTAGGAGATTTGCAGGAGAGGCACTCGGCTCCATTTCATTTTCCGCATGGATGTCTCTGCACTGAAAGTTTAATCAAGGTTCAACAAACAGCTCCACCTGAACCCAATGGACCCAAATCATTTAATCCACAGGCCCTTCATTACTGTGCTTCTGTCCTAGACAAAGGAAAATCCAGGCGGTAGGCAGGTACGTCTCCCACCTGAGAACAGGGGAGGAGGGGAGGAAGGCTGGCATCTCTGCAGCACCCAATGGCCCGATCTCTCCCACCTTCCCACAAGACTGTGACTGGGACCAACACCCTGCTGTGACCTTCCCAGAAGAGCCTCCGAGAAAGCCCAAGGAGGAGCTCTGGAAAACAAAAGAGCCCCTTCCATTATTTCTTTAGCCAGAAGATCCTCTTCCTCAGATCCTGCTACGTCTGCAATGCCCTGGCAGCTGCAGAGGCAAAAATCCCTCCTGGAAGCAAAGCACGTGCCTCCCCCCACTATTTTCTCTCATTTTGCCCCTTTTATCAGCCAAGCTGGAATGAAACTTTAAACCCCTGCTCAAATCCTGTTAGCTGCTATCTGGGTAACTCTATCACCTTTATCTTCCTGGGTCTCTCCGGGGGTACGTTTCAATTCCAAGCCACAGCTCAGGCTGACACAAGGTGCCGATTCTTAATTAGCAGCCGCTGACCTTGGCTTTGTTTGATTCTCTTTCCTGTCACTTTCCCAACATACTAATTATCTCAGGAACACTGAGTTTTACAGCTTCTCTTAGCCAAGCGTTTGCCTTTCCCCCCCTCTTGTCGGCTGAGGACTGGCTGCCGCAGGATGTGGGGCCAAGTTGTGATGCACAACCCAACTGCGAGCCAAGGCTGCCGAGCGCTGGAAACCCAGAGGCCAAGTTTTAGTCAGCGATAATGTCAATTTTGATGATTTTAGCTGATCTACAAAATTCACTAGAACTTAAAATGAGGCAAAATTCCACTCTGGGGCTCAACACAAAGCCAGAAAAGATCCCCCTGAAACCTCTGCTGCAGTTGTTATCCCCTACAAAGCACCTGCAGCTCAACAGCTGAGAAAATGACCCCTTGCCTCCAAAGTGGAAAGGAAAGCTGCTGAAATCCCAAAGAGCTCCATTATGGTGCATCACCCAAAGCTGGGGCGTAACGTGGCAGAATCTGGCCTCATAACTGACCGGGGATGGAGGTGAGAGCCAGGATACCCAACAGCATCCCCCAGGCCAGGGCTTCTCACCGTCCCCAGCAGGTCTGGCCTCCCTAGGCTGCAGGAGGCATCTCGCCGGGCTGTACGAGCCGGACCTAAGGTATGTCAGGGACCAAAATACACACAGCCAGTGTCCTTGAGTGACTTCCTCTGCACAGCGCTCTCGGCAGCCCAGCAGAGCTCTGCTAGCCGCGGGAAAGGAGCCTCGTCCGTGGGTCAGTTCCCATGACATCCTGCAATTTCTGTCCCAGGGCCATCTTCCAGATCTTGCCTTCCCTCCACACAAAAAAGCCACATCAGCTCTGGATCACACGTCTGGTATCTCTGCCCTAAGTACGCCAGCAGCCAGCACTTGGAAGACACAAATGGAATGCAAATACTTGTCAAATCCCTCCGGGGGCCTCACTCACCCACATACAAGGTTCTGAATAAAATGCAATAACTAAAGCCAATAAAACTCCCTGTTTCTGAGCAGCAGAGATCAGCAGGGGGTTGTTTTCACTTAGGGCCCCTGGCAATGGAAGAAAATAAGATGCTTTATTTCATTACATTGGAGTCGAGAAGGGAAGGAAAAGGTCTACAGTAAAAATTAAGGGCTGTGGCAGCATTCTTCAGGCTTGCTCCTGTGTTTATTTTAAGGATATTTGCTTCAGACTGGACACAGCTGAACCTGTGCAACTTCAGTCACTGCACATATGCTGATAAAGAAGAGCGTTTCATAAATAAGTAAATTTAGAGCAAGACATCACAAGGCTGTACTAGTTTCCAGCACTTTTCAAATAAACCAAGCATGAGCCCACAGCAGCATGTGCTATTCTAAGGCAGCTCGTCCAGTCCTCTAGAAATGCACGCAGGAGTCCCACTGCCGGAGTGGCAGCCCGGTCCCTGCAGCAGGCAGCAGCAGGCAGGCGGCAGGCAGAGTCCTCAGTACCACCTCAGGGCTCAAACACGCCACCACATAGTACTTCCAGGGCTGCAGCCGCCCCTCCGCCCGGGATGCCCGTGCCGCTCCGCAGATCATCTCCCCACATCCTGAGCCACAGCAGCCTCTGGATGGCCACCCCAGCTCACGGGCCACCCCCAGCACCCACCCTGCCTGCACAGGGCAGCCGGCAGCGCTGGCCTCAGCCTGGGTTTGCTCCACACGGCCTTGCTCTGTCCCTCAAGTGTCTCCATCCCGATTTACCTGTGGTGTAGCCTAAAACGATTTCCATTTCCCCTGGGTCTTCATCTGTTGAGCTTCAGATGCTGCTTCCCCTGCCCCGCCTGGGTGAACTCATCTCCTGTCTCAAACCACAACCAAACAGCATCTTCTCATGGGTGAGGCAGTATTTCCTAACCCCTGCCTTCTCCCTCACACATGCGGCAATTCAGGACGTCTGACTAGATCAGTCATCTCGCAGCAGGACTGCTTCACGCTGCCACAGCAGACCCCCAAACCTTTGCTTGGGGAAGCTGGAAGGAGAATATGGAAATCGGGGTGATGCCCTGGAAAGGAGCGTGCTGCAGCCCTGCGCCGCTCCGCCTGAGGTCCCCGCAGGTGGCCATCTGAAGCTGCTGCCCCGTGTCAGCCGGCATCCGCATCAGGGCTGGCCCAGGGCCCCGCTGCCCTGGGGGAGGCCTGAACTGGAAAAGGCTCATTGAAAAAGTGAAGCCCACCAAGAGAAAAAACAACACCTGCTCAAGAAAACAATCCTTCATTGCTCATGTCAACAGGGCCGAGGAAGCGGACTAATTGCATTGCTCCAACACAAAAAACAGGAAGAAAAAGCTTCTTCACAGGGGACAAAGCCGGAGCAGAGAACACAGCTAATTCAGTCACGTGTCTGATCAACAGCTGACAGCCCTGCCTGCCCAGAGCACCAGCACCCCTCAGCCCCCCGCACCCCGCCGGGCTGAGGGGACCGAGCACCCTGCTGCAGTGCTTGAAACTTGCAATGCTTGCACCTGCCCAGCCCACCCCGGCGAGTGGTCTGTCTACATGAAATATCCCAGTCCCAAAGGGGTTCAAAGTGCCAGTCCTCTGCCTGGGGGGTGTCACTGTGCAATGCCTGCCCCCTCCAGCTCCTGAGCCCTGGGGGCAGAAAGATGGAGACAGCCAGCTGCTTGGCACAGCTGCAGCGAGAGCAGGCCTGTTTCCTTGGCAAAGGGACCCAAGAAGCAAGACAAGTCTTGCAGGACATATCCTGTCCGCACCCAGGAAGGATTTTGCACCTCGCCATTCTGGGGAAGGTCCTCCAGCCCGAGCCTCTCAGGGATGTGTCCACAGCCAGAGCACGTGGGGTGTCACGGAGCTGATGAGACCTACAGCCCTGCACACGCCGCTTGGGTCACGCACCCCTCTGGGCTGGAGCTGATTGTTCCCAATATTGTAACTGACTGATGGGTAGATTGACTTTGAAATAATAAGGTTCTCCACATCACAAGCCTGATTAATAGGATTGACTTAACCTTAAGAGGATTGAATTGATAAAGGTAATAAGATTACTGCTTATTTCAAAGACTAGCCCAGAGTCCAGCTGGGCTTTTATGCAAAGGTGAAAAACACCAGCGGTTGCTAGGGCTGTCGGTTACAGGTGGACAAGTGTCAGGTCACACCTACAGCGCCGCAGTGGCAGAGAAACATGGCACTCAATGGGGCTGAGCTGTGCAAGGGGAGTGTCGGAGGGGCAGCAACTGGGTCCTGGGCTGATGGTGCGAAACTAAGGACCCCAAGCGCCAGTCCTCGACTTTTCACCACCGCACAGTTCCTCTGAGGATCTGCGCTGGAGACTTCTCTGCCAGGAAATGCAGTGATGTTCCCTCCTTTGAGCACTGCAGCTCATCCTCGACGCTTCTGGCATCTTCTAATTCTCCTTGGGAAAAGGAGTTAAAATGGCAATGTGAGGGTTAACGCACAGGAATCTGCGTCCGTCACCTTGTTCATGGCAATACGAAAACGTGAAGGATGTAACACTAAGACACTGAGCAACCACCACCTCCTCGTGTGGGCAGAGGGGCCACATCCCATACAGGAGGCTTAGAAACCGCACACCACCCTGACTGCCAGAACGCTGATCCTTGCAGCTGCCACTCACCAGCTTTCTCCATCCTTTCAACCAACCTGAGTGTTGTGTTCAGGCAGAGCCGAAAAATGGTGGGGGTGCTCATAAAACTGATTAAAAGCCTTATTAGCTCAACTATGGCTGCTATAAAGTATTATCAGGGAGATAAACTCTTTGTGGGGGAAATGATATGGCTCCTGCCAATCTCATCTACGGCTGAACGTGTGCAGCATCCTTGCTTCCCTGTGTCCGCAGCCTTTCCAGTGCACATAAGGAAGCGGCGCTGCCCGAACGGACCGACCAAACCCTGCTGCCTCCAGCCTCCAAGCCCAGCAACTTCCTGGGCTGTGCCACTCATTTCCAAGCCCCCTCCCCAAGCGGAGCAGTCACTTTTAGGCAGCCCTACACAATATTTGCAGGTCCTGCACTTAAACTGGTGCTGCCAGCAGAGCTCTGACCCGACACCCCACACCACCGAGGAGGGGAAGGTGGGGAGTTTCCAGCAGGCTTGCACGGGGGGAGAAAATACATCTGCTTAGCTGAAGCAAATCCTTGCAGCATAAACAAACAGGGACACATGTTTATTCTTCACTCCATTGGCAACACAGTAAATATTTATTTCAAGTGAGCAGCTGGTTAGTTAGAGCTTTGTCTAATGTTGGGTTTGAGCTACCAACCATTTGGACAAGAGAGGGTTTTTTTATATATATTTATGGTCATGAACTGGCTCCAAAAGCTGTAAGACAGCCCTGAAACAAATCTAAGCATGGGAAATACTCTGGAAGCATCAAAAGTCACAATCAGTCTCGCTTTGGGGAGGATGCAGCCTGCCTATCCATAACCACATCACACGGGCCACATCAAGTCATGCTAATGGCAAGGGTGAGCACTCCCAGTAACACCAAGGATGGCAACAGAAATACTTTTAATTATGAGTTTGTGTCTTTTGTCTATGGGTTTCAAAACACATGAAAATAGTTAGGCATCTCTCCACACCCTCACAGGTAACATTTTATCAGTGCTCGCACTGGGAAGATGAAGCACATAACAAGTCAAGGACAGATGCGGAGAGCCTGCGTCTGTGTTTAAACACAAAACTATGTCCCTCTTACAGCACAGCAATGCCTCTTCCAGCCCCTACTTGCCATAAAAAGAGACAGTGAACAACCACTTGCACCAAGAGAGTTGATTTAGGGCTGGATGTTTGTTGGACTTTCCAGTGGGCTGGGGCAGCTCCCTCAGCCAGACTGTCTGCACTCTTAGCTTTATGAAAATTATTTTCCCCCTCCTCTCCACCTATTTGCCTTGGCGGCTGGTCAGGGGTTTCCAGGCGTGCCCTGACGCACACCAAACCCTTGTGCAGCACTGCGGGGATGAAGCTTTTCTCTTTCCCAAATGGAGATCAAAGGAAGCATAGACTTCGACTCCAGAGAGGACTCTCTGTTTTCATTCTCCACCTTTTAATCTACTGTGATACGGCTATGAAGCCCAGCAAGAAGCATATATTTAAACAAAAATTCAGCTACAGCCCTTGTCTCCCTTCTGCCTGCAGCTTTACGTGCTCTGCCTCTCTGGCAGGAGGGACTCAGGCAGTGCCTCTGCTTTTAGCAGCTTCAGATAACACCACCTGGCTGGTGGGGAACAGCTCAATATTGCAAAGGAGTGAAGTGGGGTGTCTGCAGGTAAGGATTGCCCTCCTGCTGTCTGCGGGGCTGCACAGGGATGCTGGTGGCTGGGGGCCTGGCTGTGGCTGGCACACACAGCATCATCCACACAGCACCACATCACACCTCTCCTGCACAGGAATTCCTGCAGCGTGGCTCTGGGTGGACACATGTACCCAATCGGCCGTGCCTCATTAAGGGATTACACCACACTTACAGCAAATCGCTACAGGAAAACAGGGCCCAAAACAGTGCAAGAGCAATTAGCTGCTAACGAGTCTTCATAGATAATCTACTGGACACTTGTTTCTCAGTCCAATTGTAATTGCTGCTTTAGCGTCAGCTATAGCAGCCAAGATCCACAAAAAACCCTTTATCAGCAAAATAAATTAGTGGTTGCTGATTGCCATGTCTGCGCTCTTCAGGTCAGGGGAAAGCTCTGAAGAGGGCATTGGAAAGGCTCTTGGCAAGGCACAAGGATGGGGAACCCACCTCCAGCCTGGGCAAGCTTCAGAGGGTCACAGGAGGACAGAGGCCTGGAGGAGGGGGCCACTGCCCCGTTGTCCCTGCACACCAGTGCCAGGGAGCAGGGCGCTCACCACTGCTGGACTGGGCTGAGCTTCTCACCCAGCGGAGGCTGGGACCCGGCCCCACTTTCTACAGCCTCAAGCCTCATCCAGCACCACGCCAGCTCCCCTGGCACCATTCCCGCCCGTGGACTCCTGGCCCATGGGGACCTCTTCTCCTCCTCCCGGGCTCTGAACCCCGTTTCAAAACCCACCGTGTCCTACTTCGGGCCGTGGGTGTTTTACCTTCCAGCTCAGTGTCACCTCTGAACGAGTAGGCGTTTGGTGCTGGTGAGTCTGGGCTGAGGGAACTGTGTCCTCAGCATCAAAACCAGATGCAGTTTAGAGCCAGACCTGCCTGCAGGCGCATGCCTTCCCCAACACGCACAAATACATACAGAGCCACGGTACCTACACACAAAAGAAAAATGAAACAAACTGTTTCTCCTGCAGACTAGCTGGGAAGAAAAAGGTAGAGGCTGTTGTTTCCGCACTGAAACTCCAGGGAGGTGCTCAGAGCCCCTCCGAGGGGCCAGTCAGGTGATGCCCAGGAAGAAGGAGAGCAAGCAGCATGGTGATAAGACTTCTTTAAGCACTTGGACTCATCCTGTCCAGTCCTCCTCCCTGGAGCGGGCCGAGAGGGGCTGCCCGGCGGAGGGCCAGGACTGCAGCGCCAGCACAGCCTCCCTGTGCAGACCGGGCACCAGCCTGCCAGTCCCCTGTGGCTGTGTCCCCTTGCTGGGTTGCGGTGCTCAGCCACAGGGGAGCTTTCCTGAGTGGTGGCGGGGTGCAACCATGTCACACAAGCAGGGGTGAGGGGGTGTTTTCCTCTCCTATTCCTCTTTTTTTACATTACTCCTGCTTTTCCCTTTCTCTGCCCGTCCAACTCCTCTAGAAAGGATGCACCACCCAGTTCCCATGCTCCAGTAACTCCCGTTGTTCTGACAGCTCCCTAAACCCTGTGTTAATGCTGATGGCAGATGACAGGCAGGGAAAGCAGAAGCTCCATTTTAGGGGGAAATTCATCAAGTCTGTTTACTGTGTCACCCATGTAGAGCCTCTGGGATCTCAAGCACTCATGCAGACACATGTCTAGAAACACACTTGCTCTCTCCAGAGCCTCTCAAGTGCCAACGAGAAGAGGAAAAAGGCAGGAGCAGTGACAACAGCTCTCAGCCATGCCCGCACATGATCCACGGTGACTGAGACTGGGGTGACACTTGAAGCCTTTTGCACCAGAACCGTGTAAGCCATGGACAGGGTCTTCCATGACAACGTCATTCCAACAAAAGCCCTGACACCAGCACCATCAGAGCCGCAGCGAAGGGCCGCACAGCCCCCAGCGCGCGGGGAGGAGCAGTACCAGCAGAAGACAGGGCTGTGCCCAGAAACCAAGCGCTGACGGCACCAAAGCCCCAGCACAAGGAGCGAGGAAGGGGACACCTACGATGCTCTCCTTGTGTAACCACTGAGCGTTATTTCACATGATGTGAATCACAAGCCGCTTCTGTCGCCTCTGAGGACAACGCAGCTAAGCGGACCAGGACTGTGGTCCTTCCCTGTGCTCCTGGGGTCTGACACTACCGCCTGGGATCAGGAAGGCTTTAACTATTTAGCTATTTTCTCTGCCTCTGCAATAGCCGGTCCACAACCTCGCAATCCTCTCAGTGAGCTTTGCCTGCCTTGAACTAGATCAGGAGGCCAAGCCACTTCTCTGTTCGACAGATGGTGACTAAATCTAATCCACAAACCCTGCCATGGTCCCAGGCAGCACTGGCAGCTGCAGAGGAAGCAAAGCCTTGTGATTCCCCCTCAGGTGAGGAGCTCACATCTCCCCAGCGCTGCAAAATCTCTGGAAATCTTGCTCTTCCCCAGCTCGACCCTGCAGAGTTCAGGGAGTTGTTAACAGAGAAAAATGCTGATGCTTTAACTCCTGCAGCCCTGACACAGGCACTGCCCACCACGGCTGTGCCATGCCACCTGGGGACGAAGGATATGACTCCATGCCCCAAGTGCTGGGGACGCCAGTGCTTGCCTGTGCTCTCCAGTAAGGGGTTTACAGCTCTGCTCACCCTGCCTGTACCCTCACAGATCACAACCAGGAGTAAGTCCCACTCTCTGCCTCCTCCTGGCCTGCTTCTTACCCAGATCTGGTGGGGGATGCCCAGCCAAGAAGGATGTTCAGACAAAGTGGTCCACAAAAACTGAACTTCCACCCCTCGCAAGCTGGCCAGCATCAACCCCCAAGGAGCGCTGCCCTGGGAGCACCCCAGGACCCCTGGGCCTTCCCGCACTGCTGCCCCCCCACTCATACCTCCCTTACAAAAGCATCAGGACAGACCCTGAAGACTGAGAGCTGGTTCAGACACACGTGCCCGCAGGCAGACTTTGCTCTGAAATCCTCAAGAAGCTGTTCGCTCCCATCCGGCTCCCACCATGCTGGGTGCTCAGTGCAGCAGCACGGTGACAGGGAGGGAGTGGAGCGCGGAACCTGCTGGGTTCCCACAGAAATACCCAGCACACACAGACTGCTTAGCTTAAGCCAGCATTGCTTACATTTCATCCCTGAAAACTGCCTTCTTGCTTACTTTCACATTTGTGCCTGATGATAAATTAAGAGCCTGGACCCTGAGCCTCCAGAAGGAGAGAAAAATTACTCGGTTGATATCTTGTGGTCCCACCAACCTCTTTGCTAATTAAGCAATTCGCACTGCACATGCTACCAACTTGTTTGTAATTAAAAGCAGAATTAGAATGTATTAATGATGGCTAGGCCTGAAGCCCAACTGATGTGCTGATTTCCAAAACTCAACAGGGGAGTTTGCTCCTGTTGGCCTCTGACGGGACGGTATGGATGACAAAGGGTCTTACCTTGGCCTTGCCTGTACTCTGCAGGATGTGCACCAGTGCAGACGCCATCTCCTCTTTGTTCTTCACGCTCAGCGAGGGCTCCAGCACCGAGCACAGCACCATGTAATTGTTAGTGATGTACTCGGCAAACTCTTTGTACATCTCCATGGGAAGAATGCTCATACTCTGGTAGCGTGACTTGATGCGGATCATGGGCCCCGGGGACTTGCCCTTACCAGGGTTGGGGCTGACCACTGGGTACCACTTCTCTACAAACTGCCGGCCTGTCACAGAGCTGACGGGGATGTTCACTTGTCCAATGAAATTGGTCTTGTCCTTCTTCTTCTTCTTGTCAGTCTCTTTGTATAAGTGCACTGTAATGTTTTTGAGCGATGGGAGGTTATTAAATTCAAAGTGCTCCCCCCAAAATACATTATCAGTTTTCAATTTACAGGTAGTTCGTGCATAAAGAACGTCATCTAGGCATAATTCACACAAGTACTTTTTCTTAGCTGGCAGGTCCTTGGCTTCAATAATCCATAACTTTAACATATTCTCTACCCTTCTGCTGTTGTCCTGAAAAAAAGATGCAAAGAAAAAAATGTCAATAAAAAAACCCACAAAGCCAAGCACAACAAAACTGTAGATATGAGTTAATTATTTCGGATGTGCTAAATGAGCAGAGGCTTAATTATATTTTATTTTAAGGAAATACTGGCTCTCAGGAATTTGCATAATAACACTACTTATGTTAATTTTCCAAATATCACCGTGCTCTCCATGTCTGTTGGTGCCAATTAAACATAAGAAACAAGAAAGATAAAACCCCTCCAAATCATAAATGTACCATTTCCCATTCACTGCCAAGGGGGCCTCAAAAGAAACCAAAAGAACCTCACCAATCATTAATGCCTTTTGCAAAACAGAAGCTATGTTACAGGTATCTCACAACCACCTCCTTTTTTAGTACAGCTGCTTTACAGCAGCACTGGAGTACACTTTCTTTACTGTAACAGAACAACAATAAAGGGATCTGAATGCACACCCAGGGATCACCTCATCCATGGCTGGAACACAACCACCCCTGGCAGGGAAAGGAGCATTTACAAAACCTCACAATATTTTCAGGTAGAAGTCCAGAGCACCAAACCAAAACACTGAGAGGAATTACAGGAGACAGAGTGAGTTCCACAGGAGAATCATTACAATTCAGAAATAGAAATTTGGCTTGGATATCTTTTAAACAATAACGGAGCAAAGGATATTGTGGATCATTAAGAGCTCCCCCGTGATGCTGACCTCATCCTGGAAGAACATCCAGGGGCATTTGTTGCAGGAGTGACTTGAAAGATAAAACACTTGCAGCTGAACCGCTGCTAGAGATTCTGCAGTAACCTGTTGTTTTGGAAACCTCTCACTGAGACATCAACCACGGCTTACACTGCTCAGCCTAGGAGTCTGGGCAGGAACATTTCTGCTGGAAGACCACAATGGGGTACTGTAGGTTCAGGAAGTACACACAGGAACTATAAAAGAACACTGAATTCCTGACAGAAATACCAAGTCAGATACTGAGAGTTTATTGTCTATGAACTCAAACAAAGATGGAAAGTTAGCCATCAGTTAATGGCATGTTTTGAGATGAGGGCACACTTCCAAATGCGTTTCCACTGAATGCTGCATCTCAAAGCCATAGCGACGTGCCCAGCCCCAACTCACATTCCCAGGACTTTTCTCATGGAAAGTGTGACCATGCAAACCTTACCCAGCTCTTTGAGATCATTACTACCAGGCTGCTGCACTCAGAAAGCACCAGAGTCACTGAACTCCACATACAGGAACATGCTGCTAGAGGCAGAAGTCCACCTCTCCCCTCCGCTGCTCCCGTTCTGATACTGAAGGAAATCGTTTATACTGACATTTGGCACTGCGCTGGGAACAATAAACTCCAATACAGAGGGCTGCTTTAGCAACCTGCCAGGCCTGGACCTAAGCTGTATGCACAGTTATGTGGCTCTGATGCCAGGAATAAATTCACAGGATCCCATCATTTGTGTCTTCTCTGATCAGCAGAAAAAGACTTGTTGATTGAGCTCATCAGTTGTGAAATCCTGCAGCTGATGAGTCCTGATCAATCTTTGTTAGCTAACTCCAGTGCAGAGAGGGAGAAGCAGCTGTAGATTTTATTTTAGGATGTACTTAGTCTTAGTGGGCCATAAAACAGCGTATTGGGTGTCCCTGTGTTCTAATGAAGAGAAGGATTTGTTTCGGTAGATCCCAGAAGGGACGACTTTCCCACCTCAACTGACTGGAGAAGGGAAAGCTACGTTCCACTGTCACCTCAGAGAACTTGCTGCGACGGGCACCTGAGTTTCTCCATCACTAAAGCAGACACTGCAAGTACTACCAGAGTCAGGAAGTGTGATATGTGAACTCTTTAGACTATTCAGTCTTGTAACTTTGCTGGCAGCTACCAAACATCTGTCCCAGAGCTTTTGGGAGGTGGGAAGTCCTATGTAAGCGGCAAGTATCATCAGTAACAGAGCAAGACGGAAGATTCTTCAGGTCTGATCAATTCTTAGCCACAGCTGAAGCAGCATGTGCTGAGAAAAGAGGGGAAGAAATAATTGGCACTTGCCTGTAAATATAATTGTGGAAGAAAGCAATATGGAAAAAGGCTGACCCACAGTTACGCTTACTCACTAAAATGACAATACGTCCCCTGCTGCTACTATGCACTGGGCTATAAAATGTAATAACGAGGAACTGAACTATAACAGAGGCAATTCCTCAAAGCCACTACCTTATTTGGGTGCACGGCACGCCGCAGGTTTTCCATCCATTTATCTCGCTCTGCTGCAGAACGACATGAGAAGCACTTACTTCCTGATGAAGTCGTCACCTACAGGGAAAGGAACAGGATTATGTCTTGACCAGCACACTGCAGACCGTGATTTGGAGGGGAGAGGGGGAGTTAGGAAAGATGCTAGTGGATTTTTTCTTTTTTTAAGTAAACAGCTTTACCCAAGCATGAAGCAACAGCCCCTAAGGCTAGCGGAAAAAAAGAGCAACTCTGTATGTCACAGAAATAATCATGGAAGCAAATTCCAATTACTTCTCCTCTTCCACACCAGAAAACACTAGATAATGGGCCCCATACATGCGACACTTTAAAAACCACCAACTTCCACAACTGAGAGTGCAAATCCTTAGATGAACTGAAGATAAATTGCAACCATTTGGCATTCCTCCAGATTCAGCCCAAAGCTTGCGATAGTAACAACCCATTCCTTGATTTCAGCAAAACGTCAGACCTGGGAAGGCTGGTTTCCTACCTTCCCCGGCCCGTGTCCTGTTGCTGCTGAAGGCCATGCTGTGAGGAACACGGGGACAAGTATATACACCCCACTCCTGGCAGCAGTATGAGCAGTAGCTCTCAGCCTGGGCAGAGGCACTCCTGTGCTCATAGCACCTAGTCCCCAGCTGGGGAGAACCAGGCTGGGGCTCCCAGACCTGGAGATGGCTGGTGAAGTGCTGCTGAGCCCTCCTCACACTTCCAGTATCACAAGGGATCTTTCTGCAGTATTTCTATGACTTTCTCTGGCCACTGGGATTTCATAGCCAGGTTTTGAAGAAGGACGCTCGTAGCAGTGACATTTCCAGTGATGCAAATGCCCCTCATTCCTTATCACATCCCTGCTACCACATGGAAACTCAACCCTGTCGAGAGCCCACTGAAGCAACCGCTGGCCGGCAGCCCCAGGATGACAGGCACCAAACACTTCTTCCTGTCCACCACACCAAGCGTCCTTGGCGTCAACTACTGAGCCAATGTCTAAAAGGCCACTAGTTCTCTGCATCTTCTCACATACACATATTCCTCAAGCTGCTATCTCCTCCCTGCTGGCACGCTGACAGCCCGTGACCATGGTACCAGAACTCTGCGCTGCCCATAAAGCCCTCCGCCAGCTGCTCTGCCCTGCTTTGCATTCGCAGCTTTTGGTGATGTCCAGTAATATTCTTTATGTACATCTCTGTCTGCAGGCCAAATGGACCTGGCTAGTACGTTAAGTGACTCCTCCCTGAGCTTCATTTCCGCCAGTCTCAAGCTGCAGAATTATTTCTGAGCACTTTATCATCTCACAGCATTTGTGTTTACACGCTGCACACTGGGTTATCTGCTTCTGGGAGGCACAATCTCCTTTAATTTCATGTATCTCCCAGAAGTCTAAGCTGTTCTTACAGCAGAGCTGGCACTTGCTAAGATTTGTCATTAGCTAACCACAATGATAAGTTGAACACATCCCTTCCTTTGAACGCAGACATCTTCTAACCAGGACAAAATGAGAAGAGGCCTATCCTGTCTTTACACAGCAAATGCAAGATATCTTCCAACCTTTGATAACCCAGAAGATCTCTCCTTCAGACAGACACTTTTCCCTGTCCTTATACGCTTTTATTCTCTGTCCTGTAAAACCCTATATTCTCCTGAGCACAAGTTATCTTCTATTTCCAAGAAAAGAAGACTCCATATTAGTAGGCACAGTAGTACAATCTTTTCAGCATCCTTTCACGCTTCAGTGTATTTCCAGCTTCTTCAAAGTTTCCCATTACACATCTGGCCTGCTTCATCTCCTGTTTGCTGCTGCAGATGCTCATGTGAACCTCCATCCCTGAACCTTCACAAACGGACTTCTGGTGGCCCAAGAGATACATCACTTGCAAGACTCTGTCCACAGCGTGTGATCCCTACACCTTGCTCTGCCAGAGGGTCTTGCATCTTGATCCTTTTCTCAGTAAGAGTTCCTGCAACAGCATTCAAGCCGAGCGTAGCCATACACCCAACTGGTAATGGCACCTAAAGGGAAGCAATGCATAGCTGCATTACTGTTGACATGGTGCTGTACTGTCTCAACACGGAACTACAAAGGTCCCAGAGGTACCACTTAGCAACAGTTTTTAAGAAGAGAACTTACAGCGAAGTAATGCGGAAGATGCACAGCAAACGAGCATTGCTCCAGATAGCTCCCCGGTTGCTCAATAGATGTGAATTTCTAAGGTTTCAAAACTGTTCTTCAGACAAGAACCTACCAATTCAGAACTTGAGCCCTGTCTTATCTGGCCCATTTAATTCAGCTGCAAAAGACTCAAAATCATCCATGTTCCAGTCCAAAACATCAAAGTCCTGACACTCCTGGTACAGCCACACTGCCCTGCAGGTGTTACAGCCGGGTTTCTGTACCCCACGGTGGGAAAAACCTTCCCACTGACGTTCTGACTAAGGTCCACAAAATTCAGTTCCCACCAATTGCTTAGAAATCAGTTAATAAAGGTGGAAGAGGTCAAATACACCTTTCAGTAAACTATATCATTAGTCCACTGCCTCAAAGGCCATTGCTCACCTAGCTTTTTGTTTAGCTCTCGTTTTGATGGGAGTTCAGTGTACAAATGCATTTGAAAACAATGTTCTTGGATCTAGAGAATTTGGTAGGCAACTTGGAAGCTCTTCCATAAAAGAGAATTATGACTTCTTTGCTGTTGAAAGATGCTGTCTTAAAGACAAGCTCTCCTTGATGACAAACATGGATCCCACAGCTGCCTAGAGGATTCATATCCAAATAAATAAGCTTTCAATTTAGCTGTCCTTCTACTGAATCTGTTAATTAAATGTCAGCTTTCTACCAGCTATTTGTTAGGTTGAATATCTAATATATTTTCTCGCCACACTTAAGTCAACATACTGTCATTGAGTTATCATGGCAAAATTTACGATTCAATTCCAAACAATTACCAATTAACTAATCACTCAAAACCTAAAAGACCTGTAACTCATACTTAAGTGAGAACAGGGAAAAACCCTCATGTGTCAGATATGAAGCCCTCTTGATCTGATGGGAGTTGGAGGTTTATCTACCACGTGTGACCAAAAATGTAATTTTCCCCACATCTGCAATAACATCCCAGCTTTGAGCTCTGACTAAACATCATATGGCATTAATGATCTTCAGGAGATATTAATTATCTTGATAGAGTATTCTGGTCTCATCAAGATTTTGGATATGCTAGAATACTATTAATGTACAGGATAAACTCAATTAATAAAACTCTCAGTTTCTAAAATGTTACTTATTCACATTCATTATCCACAGTCCTCAGATGGGTGATCTTGTAAGTCAGATAAAATCTTGTCATTTTAAGAATGTCTTAGGTACAGCATGGGTTCCTCAAAGTACACTTGAAGGAATGTCACTGGAGTAACAGAAGATGGCAGCTGAGTTACTGAAGCTGCTTCACTCAAGGTGTTCAAAAGATTTTACAAGGAAAAGTTAAGGCTCAAGCTGGTAAATACCACCATAACCAAGTGAAGGAGGACAAACCAGTGCTGCCCGGGCCAGCCCCACAGACCCGTGACGGCTGCTCAGGCCGTCTGAAGGGCCGTGCAAGCAACGGCGAACATTTGCACAGCCGGACTAAATTTAGCCGAGCTAAATTTAGCTCCGCTAAATTCTCCCTTGCTCAGGCAAGGCCAGGATGAGGCGACACGGGTAGCTACGGTTCTTCTTTCTCCTGCTCCGCATCCCCCAGCTGCGTCCTGCGACAGCCCAGACACGAGCTGTGCAACAGGACAAGACTTTGGTCTGCCAAGAGAGTAACAGAGCCCTTCAGTCCCAACTCCCCTGCCTGGCCCAAGTCACCAGGACCACACAAATAGCAGAGCCAGGAATAGGCTCTGGGAGTCTGGACTCCAAGTCTCCTTTACTGGACTAAGATGCCCACTGTATATTTAGCACACGCAGCATATGCAGTGGCACTAGATGATTATGCTGACTGGCAAGTCTTGTAAGGAGAAAGAAGGTGATGTTGAGAAACTTTTTTAAAAAAATCAATGAAGAAAACAAGTAAATACCAACTGCCAAGTACCCAGCAAGTCAGAAAAAAACAAGTTTCATAGAACTAAATAAGCAGAAAAAGCCAAATGCAGCACTTGAAAAAGCACTGCGTTACTGCTGACTCTCCTTACCCCCAGCTGAGGGGGAGCAGAACTGAGCAGTCAGCTTCAGCACGTCTTAATGCAGGTCGGTCGAGCTAAAGGAGAGAAACAATTGCACTGTACCTTCATACAGCCAGCTGCCTCCAAATGAGCCACTTGGTTTTTTTCCACTGCAGATGGCTTTGGCATCTCTCGCTTTTGTCTCCATTTGGGTGCACTGCCAGTTCCCTTTCTGAACCTGCCCTCTTCACAGCGCGACTCCATCTGCAGCCATGTCAAATCCTGCCATCTTGTCCTCCAAGCCATGAGGCTGCTGCTGCAGCTCAGTGAAGGAGGACCTGTGGCACGCTGTACCTCGCACAAGTGAGAATGAAGAGACACCAGCGGCTGGTGATGGAAGCAGCTTCCTAGGCACTGTCCACTGCCCGACCACCCCACCCCAAGGAGAAGGTAGTTAAGAACTGTGTAAGGCTGGCACTGCCCAACAACAGGAACGCTTCGCTTCTGAATTTGAGACAGCAAACCTGGCTGTTCCTGACAGATCTCCCTGGAGAACAGATCCACAACAACCTCAAAGTGCAGGGACAAGGCACCTTGACCAACCCCACAGCACCCTCGCAAGCCACGGTGCAGAAAACGTCTCGGTTCCCCTTGCCTCCGTGACTCTGGCAGTAACTTCTCACTTGACAGTCCTTGGTCAGGGCTCCTTTTCCAGGACATCAGCTGAGCTTCTCACTCTTCAGTGTTCCCACACACAGCAGTGTGATGGCTCTTGGCCATCAGCTTCAGTTTTCCTTTCGGCCTCGTGCAGGCTTCAAGCAGAGCTTTCCCAGTTCCAGACCACAAGAACCACTACAGGTTTTACTGCTTGTTGCTCAGCTTCCACTAAAGGGCGGAGGCAGTCTTTGCCAAGTCTTGCCCATACTTTCAGATAAAGCAGTGCTGAAGGACTCAGGATCACAGGCCATAGACCATAGACGGGATCCTCAGGACATAATGATAGCTGAAGGCGACATTCAAGCACCGAGGAGGAGAAGATGCCTATGCGGTTTTGTCATTCGGCTTTCACTATTGCCTGGCATGGAGAACCACGTGATGAAGTTGTCTGTGCCAATGCAGGCAGGGGTCTGGAGGGGCCAGCAGCAGCCGCCCAGCCAGTCCCAGCCCATGCTGCTCCTCTGCCCGGGCACAGGGCACAGCCCAGGCTCATCCCTCCGGCCCTGCGCTGCCCAAAGGCCACGCTAACCCTCTGCTTCCATCAGTTGTACCTAAGTGCACAGCAGATTGTGGTCACTGCCTGCTACCCACCAGGGATCCTGGGAGATCTGCAAACTCATTTCAGTGCTGACCTCACTCTGGACTTGAAAGAGGCTCTCTGGAGATACAAGACCAACACGTTAACACAATATGCCGTTTAGTTCTCACCTCAGTCCTTCCCACTGGAGCTTGCTGATGGGTAACCGTCAGTTACAAATCAATGTCCCTTCTGTTTTCTGGCATTCTTCCTTTCCTCTGCAGGATTTGCAGAACAGCAATTAACATGCTCCTTTTTTCTGTATGACTCTTCTTTAGCCAACTCACTTAAAAATAAAATTTTCCTCCTCCTTACAAGTGCATGACTTGTGTAATTTCCCTCTCAGTCAACTTTCTACAAGTACTGTTCATATCCCTTCCTCTGCTCTTGTGCGCTGAACAGAATTGGTAAACAACTCTTATATTATGGATGTCACATCTATTTTCCATCTAGCTTCATTTTATCTTTCTTGAGTGGAATGTAATAGAGGCCATATAATTTACAAAACTGTTCTCCTCCTGACCTGCCACACTTGCTCAATTCTACAGAGAATGAACAGCACTGGAAAATTTATACCTCAGCCCACTTCAGAGTTTATGTTTGGGGCTATTTTTTGTAAGACTCTTTTTGTGTTACCTGCTCATATTTTAAGAAATGGATCTTTTAACTCATTTCTTTCAAAGTGTGCTAATTTCAGTAAAGAAAAAAAACCTTCATCTCTCTAGTCTGGCTTCCTTTGGACACTGACAAGGCTGTTTTCACCTAGCACTGCCCATCGAAGGAAAGCCTGCAGTCCCATCACCCCTTACAGTACAATCCAAGCAGGGATATACTGTTTATCTGCTCTTCTACGTCCGTGTACAAACAGGTTACCTTCTCTTCACAGAATCACGAGTATTGACCACTTTATTACCGTAAAAAAACCATTTCCCGGTTCTATATCCAGCCACTGCCATAAGCAATAATACTTTGCCATCCATGATGTGGGAGAAATGACTCCCAAGGCATACTGCATTGAATTATCCAACTACAGACTGCTTTGTATGTGTCCCACTACCTCCCGCTAGTACAGACCTAACCACATGCCATAACAGATGTTAAAAAAACCTGAAATACTCACAGATTTTTCTGTTTACCCAAACAAGTGAAGATTCAGTTTTCTAGACAAAGTCCTCAACACTCCCACTGACAGCAGCAGGCTATCTTTGTGACCACGTATAACGTCTTTGTGAACATTTGAGCAGGGATTAGCACTTTCCAGTATCTGTATGAACATAAACTACAAATTTATGCTCTCCTAATAGCCTTAAGTAGTCCAGCACCTGTGCCAGCAGCAAGCCCTGCTGCGACAAGTTACAAGGCAAAGAGCTCATTGCTCTGATTTTGCAGATATGATCCTCCTCGGAAAGATGGAAGTAATTTTCTGCCTATGAAGTAGTCTCTGTGTAGCAATTCAGAGCAGAAACGTTTTCTAACAGCGAGAGCTCAAGATGCAAGCCCACACCTGGCTCCCCAGTCAGCCCCATCACATGGCAGGAATGGCCCCCGGGACAGACAGAAAGGCTCCTTACCTCAAAGCAGTAGTCTTGTCCCAGGATGCTACTGTGGACTGGCTTGATGACCACTTCTTCCTCCATACTGAGATCCAGAGCCTCAACAGCACTACTGGGACTGAGCAAAGACTCGTGGGAGCGCGATTCTTTCAGCCTCGGCATTAGATGGGATCTAGAGGAAAAATGTAATGGTATCAGTGGATGCTTTCCTTCCCAGAGAAATTATTTAGTCCATCTGTTAGCAACAACTGCAGAATATTCCTGGGAACTTTTTTCCATGAGATAACCAAGAGCCCAGAATAGCAGGGACTGCTACGTTGTCCCATTTATAATTTGGTGAGCAGGTTCTATTACAGGCTCTATGTTCAGTAAAAATGGTTCTTCCAAACTCCCATGCAGTCAGGACCACATTATTAGAGATTTGTAGACTGTGAGTCTCTGCACAGCCAAGTATGTCTTTAAACGGCCATCATACCTGCTGCGTGAGACTTTCCAGGTGTGCTGCAGTATGAGTGAATCAGAGAGGCCAGCTGGCCCCAGCACAAACTACTGTGCTCGTCAGCACCCCAGCTGGGTCTGCAGCACCCAGTGCTGCGCTCCAGTGGCGCTGAGCACCGACTGCCTGCACAGGACTGCGTTTGCATGCATGTGGGAAATCCCATTAGCATCCTACTTCATGTCATGCTGTTTCGCAGCACCCAGTCCCTACTGACAGAAGGAAGTTACCTGCAAATGGGGAGGAATTAATGACAGATCCTTCTACAACCCCAGAGCTGTGTTCGCTCACTGCAAGCAGAGCGTGCCTGGGGAGCGGCTGGCACTGCCAGGGCAGCCACTACCCCTGTGCGCGGGTACCCTTCTCCCCATCCGAATGCACACACCTGTATCTCGGATGCAGCCAGTGTCTGGATCCATACTCTGTAACCAATAACCTGAGGGCTCGTGTGCTCTCTCAAATTGTTACACACATCCCCGGGATGGGGACAGTGTGGAAAATAAGGCCATGATAGCCCTATTGATTCATCTAAATGCTCTGGAGTCCCACTGGCAGCATTTAGCAGCAGGGAGCCCACAGACAGCAAGCAGCACACCATTTTCCAGACAGCCAATACAATCAATGGTGCTGTAACTCTTAAAGCAAAACCAGAGAGCTCAAGGGGGGGGGGGGGAAGGCAG
>JAVKLA010000052.1:18360423-18483955 GCA_034782735.1 Sagittarius serpentarius | reverse complement strand
CCCGGGGGCAACCCCCCCCCCCCCCCCCGCTGGGCGCCGGCAGCCCTCCCCGATGCCCCGCGGCCGCCGAGCCGCTCACCCCGCGCCAAAGCCCGCCTGTCCCTGCGTTCGCCGCTTTCATTCTGTTGTGATAAACCTCGGGAAAACGCAGTTCTCCAGGAGCCTTTATTTTTGCAAAAACCTGCACTAGGGCACTTCTCCCCTGACCGCTTCCCCGCTGCGCGGCTCGGAGGCTGTCCCGCAGGTTGATAGTACCGGGGGGGGGAGCGGGGGGGGAGAAGGAAGGCAGCCGCCAGGCCGCCCGCTCGGGTGCCCTTGCCCTCGGATGCACACGCACATTCCTCTCCCACTTCGGGAAAGCCGAGTCACTGACCTTTGCAACAGCGCAATCCACAGTAAGGAGTAGCGTCTGCAGCAGCAGCCCGCCGCACCTGCGTGAGCCATGATCCGCAGCCCGGCCCCCCGCTCACGCACCGAGCGATCCCGCATGAGAAGCGAACGCCACCCAGCACCCGGCGAGGCTCAGGTGAGCGCCGTGCTCACGGCCCGGCGCTCCCAGCGCAGCTCGGGCTCGTTTAAGTGCAGGCTCACGAAACGCGGTGCCCAGAGCAGCAGGTAAGCGGGAGAGGAGGACGCGAGAGAGCGGAGAGCGGAGGGGAAGGCTACACAGCATGGTCCCACCGTCCTGATTGCCACCATCCTCACCCAGCCCACGCCGACACGTTCCCAGAGCCAGACTGCTGCTGTCATCGTGGCGTATTCAAATGCCTCCATTACTCATCAAGAACAAAGTAGGACTATCTAGTAAATGAAAAACCACCACATGGCACTGTCCCCTGCCTGTTATTTATGGCTGCTTCCTTTTCCACTTTTCAAAGGCTACCGTCCATGTCTGCAGCAAATCATAAATCCTCCAGCTCATGCAAGGCTGCTCCGGATCAGAGTGGAAAGCAGGCACCTGGGCTGCAAATGCTGGTCAGCATTGGAGGGGAAAGCGAGAACAAAGGTAAATATCCCTGACCGAAAAGAATACTCAGGGTTTCCCCACACCAGAAGGGAAGGAAGCAGGTCTCAGAGTGGGAGCAGGCATGAGTCTCGGCTTCTCCAGTGACTTGCAAGCTGGATTCCCAGACAGACTGTCCCTCCAGCCAGCACCACCGTGCGTAGCACTGACAAACAAGTCCAAATTCGCAGGTTCTCTACCCAGCTCCGACACTAACTCCCTGCCTCTCTTCCTCAGCCTAAGAGGTGGGCATGACCCTCTCTCGCCTCCAAAGGATCCAGAAAATGGGAAGGACTGGCAGCATTTTTGCTGAACTTGAATAATAAGGAGCACTGTCTGTCACCTAAGACCAGTAGGGTCCTTTTCTTCCTTCCAGGGTAAACCAGTCTCCACCATGCCCCGGGGACAACAGCGTCAGCTCACCAGACATGCTGGCAGCAGAACACCCCATTCAGTGCATTTCCCACCTTGCCTCCTTAGTGGAGCATATGCAGACCCTTTCCCCTTGCAGTCTGCAAACAGTGTTCTCGATTTAGCACATTTTGCCTCGTTTTTGCCTCCCCCCATTTCCCCTGCCAGCCGTTTGAAGTTTTCTCACCCTTTGCTGGCAGATGCCATGCAGAGAGACAAGCTCGCTGTCCTCGATCTGCTTTTCAGGGCTTCGATAAAGTAGGGCACCAGCATCAACCCAGCGTCAGGTTTTTGATACATTGCTGGAGTAGCCAAAAATGTATGGCAGGCAGCTTCAGTCAGTCTTTTCGTTCTCAAATCTGCAGCAGCAGCAGCACAGGGGTCCTTTGTGCAGCAGAGCAGAAATACAGTGCACGCCAGGCTGAAATCCCCATCAGCAATCCACGGCCATTCCCGCCTGTGAGCTGGGCTCACCAGCAGCTCCCAAGGAGCACGCTTCGGTGCTCAAGTGGGAGCCCTTGCCTTGTGGTGTCCCCTTTCCCACAGCCATCAGCGCTTTGCCCTCCGTATTTCCTCTAGCACCTTATCTCCCTCGCTGTGGTGAAACGCTAAGGTCAAGTTACAGTTTTACCAACCCTTTCTGGCAAGGCATGAAAATGCAGAACCTGAACTTTGGAACGAGCCCTCGCACTTCCAGCGGGTGGAGAGTGGAGCAGATCGAAGGCAGTGGGAGAAGAGAGAATCCAGGTTCTCTCTGCAGCTGAGCACTGGAATATTTTCTGTTGCACATTCAGACACATTATTAGGACAATCTGGAAGGGAGTACCAAACCAAACAAGCATGTGCTTTTGGCCTGTGTTCCAGCAGGAAGCCAGATACGCTGGAAACTGTGGCAGCTCCAGCTGATGTAAGGACCCAGCACAGCTCCACTGCTGCTACCAGATGACAAGGAAGAAGACGAGCAAGACCCAGCGAAAGAGGTCTGTTTGCTGGGAACTGCCCAGCTGAATTTCCCCTGTCCCAAACCTGAAATTCCGGACAGCTGGTCTGTGCAGGACTAGCACACAAGCCAGGCATCAGGAGATGAAGTGATGGATGAACTTGGAGCCCCGCGGTGCTCTGTGGTACTGTCCTGCTGCACATTCATTCTTCACACTCTCACCTCCGTGAATGACGAATGTGTTTCCCAAAAGTAACGTGCTGCCATGCCCCTGCCCCAGCGGGCTGCCCCATCGATCACGCTGTACTTGGGTTGGTGTCTCAAACATTTAAACTTCTTGGGGCTACAAGTCTGTAAGGCACAGGTCATTCATTCCCCCTCCTTCCCCATGGCCTCTGGACTGAATAACCTTTTGTGGCCCAGGAGATAGGGAAACTAAAACTTTGCAGACCAGGGCCTCAGGGACTGCTCTTTCCCCTTCCCTGGGGAGTGCCAGGCAGTGAAGAAACTGCAGTCTGTTGACTCAGTGTTTAAATACTGCTGCACTGAGCTTTACTACCACCAAAAAGAAGTCCGTACGTCAACGTCTCAGCTAATTTTATTCGAAGCCAGGGTTTATCCCAGCTTCCTTAAAGCAAGCTTGTTCCTCATTCCTCATCTACACAAGGTGGTGTTTCCCTGCAGTTTGCTGTTCTCTCAAGAGGCAGCTCTGTTTGGAGGGTGATACGCAGGGTGTACAACACGGTCAGAGGTGTTATTATCATTGCCAATGCCGGCATCCTCCCTGGGGCACTGTACGTGACCTCTACCCCTTCTTCACATTTGCACCTCCTGTTACTTGCGGGATCCCAGCACCCACCCACCCAACTCACTGTTTAAGAAATAGCATTTGTGAAAGGAAAGCCACTGTGCTTCGTCATAGGGCAGGTAAAGTAATACCTTCTATGGGTTATTAGAGTAAGTTTTCCATTCACAGTTAGGCTCAGTGATTATTATTTGTATTATTTGTAGTCACTTTTTATTGACTGTGAAGCCAGCGCTTTATGACCACGTTATCACTGGGAAAAAATGAATTCCCCAATAACTCTGAAGAGTTAGAAGTGGAAGGGACTGTGATAGCCCAGATTTATTCCAAGTTTACAGTTAAAATCAAAATGCCTGTCAATGCCCTAAAAAGCACTTATTTTGGAAAGTTCAAACAATCCCGTATTTCAGCATAATTAACATTAAAAGACATGTAATCACACAACGGGCTGGCTGTTACTGGGTTGCTGCTCAAGCACTGGGGTGGGCATCGTCATTACTGTGGGGCTCTACTGAAAAACTCTTCAATGGATGTACTACAACTTACGGCACTGCCAAGCAACATAGGGACTTCACTGCAGATACCATTAAATTGACTCTCCGGACTCCCAGTGTTCCTCCATCAAACTTCATATTCACACAGTAGCCTCCGAGTGCTCGAGAACTACAGCTCAACAGCCTGTAACCTTGACTGCGGTTGTGTGTGTTTATTTTGTCCTTCAGTTCAGTTTCAGCAAAAAGGTAATCTGAGGCTGAAGGGCACAAAAATTACCCAGGCCTTGCAGACTACAGGAACAATGGCCGGATTAAACTAAGAGATTATTAAAAGATTTCTTCACCTGCTTTATTAAAATGTGCTCAATGTTCACAAAAGCCAAGCTGCAGCAATGTAGCAGAATTGACATCTACCACTTCTTGAAAAATCAGGCACCATATCAAATAGTATTTACACTGAAAGAATATTTAACCTCTGACTAATGTTGCCTTTTACACCTTATTTCATAGCAGCTAGACAGTGGATCTGGACCAGCCAATTTCTCTTTCTGCTTGTAATTAGCTTCACTTTTCTGCTGTCCTGAACAAGCATTAGACTTTCATCTAGGAATGTAATCCCTGTCAACAGGAAGCCTGTCTTTACTGAGATGCCACTCATCTTTTCTGGAGGTTTTATTTAAAATGTAACATTGTTATTAGCAGCAGATTTTTATAAACCTTTTTGTGAGGTCCCATTCCTGCAAACATTCAGTATCATTTTGTGCTATTAGTCTCGCTTCAGAGACACTACTTAACATTCAATGGCAATTTGAGCCAAGAAGCATTTTCAGGAGTCAAGTTTTGAATTTCAAATCTAAACTACACAGGGGTACCAATGGCATATGACTTTGAGCCTGACAAACACAAATACATGTTTTAGCATCTAAACTACATTTTATTTTGATGTGTCCTTCTGTCTAACAATATTGGCATATAGAATTGCTTCCGTTTAATAGGCAATAGCTGACTTCAGAGACTGAATGATGTTCTTAAACAAAATGATGTTCTTGAAAGACAACATCCAATCAATGAAAAGTTTATAATCAGAATAAAGTTAGGAAAATGTTCTTTCACTGCTGCTGAACTCTTCCTTAAAAAGAAAAAAACCAAGAAAAGCTCAAAGCATTTTATAGTTTGTTTTGACTGTGTATATTTTATCCAGAGATGGCACCAGGATATAAAGCTAATTTCTTGCAATTGCTATCTGCCTTCTAGCCAGATAGATTTTAGTGTCTTTTAGGGATATAAAGCACATCCTTCTCATGGGAACCTTCTTTTCAGATGGAATGAGAGATTCACACTGATGAAGTCGGTGATTTTTCTATGGCTTTCAGAGCTGTAACTGTAGGCAATCCATCCCAGGGAGTGCACACGCTATCCCCCGCTCTCCTCTGCCTCCGGCATGTTATAGGAGACAGAAGCCCTTGGAAGGCACACAGTATTTTTGCACTGTTGTACACAGCACCTTCGCGTACACTGGCAAGGTAAAGGGAAATTAGAACGCGCTAAGGAGTGCTGAAGGCAGACCCAGTGCCTGAGTGGGTGCACGCTCGCAGCCCATTAGCGCTGTCCCTGGGCTTATCTCGCAGGCACCGATGCTGGAGGCAGCAACAAGCCCCCTTCTCCTGACAGCTTGGGGCTTTCCCTTCTGGGGTGCTTTCCGCAGCCTGCTACCAACAGAAATCAGTAATACTGACACAGGAACCACAGTACCCCCACAAACAGCCACATCCGTACTAAAAACATCCCCAAATCCCCAAGCAGTAAGACGTGTCTCTGCAGAATTCGTGCAGTGATGCCTGACAGAATGGGACCTCAGGAAAAGCCATTGGCACTGGAAAGCTTGCAGATCCTGACTGCAGTCCCCATCTACCCCCACAACATACAGGTAGGAAAAGGAAAGACATTTTTACAGATCACCTCACTGTTTTTTACTGGTCTCGCCACACCTTTTTTCTGACTCACACTGATAACCCATTTCCAGGGACCCACTTGTTTTTCCCTGAGCAGCGGGCGGTACAGCTCCGCACTGAGCCCAGGTCAGCCCCAGCACCCCTGCTGGGACCCCCGACCCTCTCTGGCCAGGCTAGCTCTTATCGTTCCAGTCTCCCTGACCAGGAATTAAACTTTGCAGTACTGGGGTGCACTGCATCAGTTCTCCAGGTCATTTTTCAAACTGCAAGTATCATTACTGCATACTTCATGCAAGGCCAGGGGCAGCTACTTCCGGAGATGATGCAGAAATTATTAAAACTTCTAAACTGTGAAAAACTTTTAAAAAGTCCAAATCCTGGCACTGCCCTTAATTAAATTACAGCCACAGCCTGCCAGAGGTACATGGATAAGCACAGAGCCAAGCTTGCATGCAGTGCTTATCCACAAACCACACCTGCTGCTCCCTTCTGAAAGTTTAACTAATGAACACAGTGTACAGCGCAGAGCATTCAAGATACAGAAAAGGTCAGAGTGAAGGCTCAGGAGTGAAGAACAGATTGAATGGGGTTCATAAATGACAGCCCCATTTTAAATTTAAAATTATTTTTTTCGATAAATTAGGGCAAGTGAGCTTTCCTCCAACTCAGACAATGCAGCTCTCCCTGGATATAGACTGCTGGTGGGAGGAGGAGGGCATTGCACTCAGCAATCAATGCTAATACTCTAAAAAATTAATCTCTGAAAATTACTTCAGTGGACTAGGAATGATTTCATATAAATCTCTGTATAGCAAGAGCTGATAAAGTATCACAGGGATACCTAGAGTAAGTACAGCCTGAAAAAAAAAGGCTTTGTCTTTTTTACACAGGGCTGATGTGGTCACTCTGCCTTTTTGTGCCTCAGTTTCCCAGCTGCGGACACAGGCTGTTACATCAGTGAATCCGTGAAAGCTGCTGGAGTCTGTTAAGAGCTAGTTACGGTTACACAGGACTGAGGATAGGATGTCACTTCCCAAAGATGAAAACACGGACTATTATACTTTAAATGGGAGTCATGGTTTGTGATTTCAAAACGTAGTCAGGATGGCACTCTCCAGGGAAGGGAGGGACAGGCTATTATCAAAGCCATGGTAAGTGTATTGGACTTTGAATGTGTTGATGAATACGAATGTGTTTATACAGAGTGTGCCTTTCGGTACCTGCAGGACAAAGCCAGCCATGGTGGCAACAAGCTTTGCAAATCTAAATCAGACGTCAGAAGTACAAAATCTCTCAACCTGGCTGAATAACATTAATTAAAAGAAGATGATGAGCAGCAGCATGTCAGCTTTGCTGCTGACCGTTCACTCAGGGAGCGGCGGACCTACAGCCTCCCCTTCGCTCTGTCTGAGCCATGTCAGCGTTGCTCCTGAGCTTCTAGGGGTTTACGTTGCTCCTGTCCTGCTGAAGGGCAGTCCCTTGTACTTGTATCCAGCCCTCACCTCTGCACGGATCCTGGGGAGGGGGACTTAGAGCTAGGCTGCCAGCCCGGAGCAGGAGGAGCTGCGTAGCCATTACTATAAATGCAGCACAGTCCTGAGCTGCGTTCTCTGTGATACACATGGGCTCCAATTGACCCTCTAGCCTAGAGAGCCCACAGGGGTGCAGGGACCTCACACTCATCTTTCCCTTCAAGGGATGAAAGTTCAGCTCTAAATTTGGTCTCAGCTCTCTTTAGAGTTGTCTGTGATAGCGAAAGATAACAAGTTTAAAACCCCCCAACTGCCATTACCAACAACCGAGCTTCCAACAGAGAGGTCAACCAACATTTGTTTTCCTAACATTTGGTTATTTATTTCTCTCAGAGAGATGAAATTAGACCTAGTAAATCATTCTGACCAGCAACACTTTTTACCATCTTCTGGATGGGACATGAAGAGATTCCTAACGAGCTCTGTGAGCAGCCCTGTCTGATAGATTAAAATCTCCATCTTCATCTACCACACAAGGGAACCAGAGGGGAACTTGACCAAAAGCTTCATACTGCAGGAAGGGAATGGAGGCAGGAACAGGGACAGGTCCGAGCCCTGATTCAGTAGCTGTACAGCAGAAACAATTTCCTTTTGTAACTAAGTTATTTTAAATCAATCTAGTTAGACAGATGCAAAGCACTAACACAGATGCACTGAAACTGCTTTGATCCTTGCCTGAACAGGATTAACTTGCCTCAGTTATTAACCAAATTAAACTCCAGCTCATCTTCATTGCAAAAATGGCTGTATTTTACACTGATAGTTGTGTTGTGCAGAATTTTTACAGAGACAGAATCTGGGAGGCTTTTCCCTTGCAGTATGTATTCGGGGTTACCACACAGCTCCCCACAACCTGGCTTGACCTCAGTTAACTCCTCTGAGGTAGAAGTCTGCCTGCCTCATCTGCAATTTTACTACATTCTTCATGTGTAAACCTACATTTTAGGCCATTAGCCTGTACTGATCACAAGAAGAGTTAAAACCATTTAGACGCACCACACCAAGAGCCTGAGTTGATGTAACTAGACTGAGTTAAAATAAACATAGTTGCACAGACATATCTTTTTCTGCAGATCTAGCCAAGGTTCCACTCCTTACACACAGTCCTGACTCTTGCCTTTCCTGCTCACTGTCACTGGCTTTGCTTCGTGGTTCCCCAACTCTGAAGGGTTACATATGCATAGCAGAAAACAAAAAATTCTTATCTTACTCGCTTCTGGGAAAAATCAAAACATTTTGATCTGGAAAGTTGGGGTTTAGATTTTGTTCTTGCATTTAATTTCTTAAAACATTGATTTCCACAAACACTTTTCCTTCTCCGCTGGAATATAAAACTGTCCCTCAAGGGGGAAGAGCCAGCAACCCTCTCTGCCTCGCTCCCCATCCTCTGAACTGCCACTATGACAGCGCCACTAAACCACTTTTTCTTATCCTGACAGATGCTAAGCTTTGGTCAAATCCCTGGGACTACATGGGGCCAGTGTATGTTCTCATTAACAAAATTGCAATCTGCTCCTGAGCTGATGAGACTGCCCCGGATTTACACCATCACAGCTAAAACCAGACTCCGTTTTGGAGGGGGGTGTGTCTGTGGGCACACGTGGCTGATGGCTCTGTGAAGGGCTCTGTGCCTTCTCTGATGAGAAGTAAGATGAGGCAAAGACAAGAGACAGCGTATGATGGGCCACAGAGTCCCCACTCCAACCAGGGTAGCATCTCAGGCACGCTGGGGAAGTTTAACCAGCTCAGGGTTGCGAAGGCACCGGAATCCCATCGGCTGGCTGTTAGGGGAGTGATTTACTCTGGTAACACAAGCTGTAAATCGGTAAATCAGAACCTACTCCGCTTGGGGAGGCAGCTGACAGATTTGTAGGTTTAAGTGACTATAAAGATGGGCCTACTTCACTGAGCATGGCCACGCCAGCCCAGGGAGCTAAGCTGCCCACGGCGGAGGCTGCCGACAGCGCTGCAGCATCTGTCCCGGCGCGTGCGCTGCTGGCAGATCCCCTCGCTCGGCCCTGACCGCGCCTGCCGGGCCCCCACCATCAGACAGGGCACACATGCAGCGGATCCCAGAAAGCTTCTCCAGAGCTGACAACTAAGGACTGAACAACGCTAGGGCAGGTTTAAGCCAGAATGGCCCAAAGTACGAGGCTGAACTCTGGGGTCCAGCTCTGCAAATTCCCTCCCAACATCCACTGCCCTCACTTTGCCCTGTTCCCAGCCCCCTGCCACCTCCTCTGCTCATTCCCTACACCTCTTTTGCTGCCCAAGGCTTAATCAGATGGCAACACAGATAGAGAGCTTAAAAAGAAAACAAGCTACTAGAAACCTAGCACTGCCCAAGAAGAAGGTGGGTCCTGCAGCATCCCCAGTGTGGAGAAGGGCAGAGAGGCAGGCAGGCAGCAGGCTGCCAGCGGGTACCGGAGCCTGCCCTCAACTCCCAGATGCTATGGCCAGCACCGGAGCAAGGAAGCCAGAGAGGAGAATAGCGGGTGGTGGGCCTGGGTGGGCACTGAGCAGGCAGTGCCCGGGCACCTCCCAGCCCGGTGCCAGCGGATGAGCGTCACTCACCTCCCTCCGACGGCAGGAGCCAGCTGGCCAGCTGTGCCACCTCTTCTCCCTGCCAGCCTCGCAAGCGAGAGGCTGGACGTCTTTATATACCATTTTAGTGGATCAAAACCGAAAGCAGCAGGTTAGTTCTCAAATGAGCAACAGCACTGTAAACACCATGAAGCAAAGTCCAGCTCAGCTCAACTAGTCTCAACTGCTTCCCACTTGCCATCACAAACAAAAGCTGTAAGCCACTGCAGTCACCAGTCCTGCACAAGCAGCATTAAAACCTAAAATGGCTTCATAAAACAGCTGGAGCCATTTAAAAAGCACATGCTGTGTGGCCCTAGATTGTACTGTCCCTCCTTTCCAGGACAGGACTGACCCCCAGCCATCTCCAGATGTCTCTGTTACAGGGCTGGAGGCAGAGCAGGGGACACGCAGGCGCAGCCGAATGCTGGTGATTCAGCTGAAGCTCCCAAACCAGCTCAGGTGAAAAAGGAGCTCTTTGCAGCAAGAGCTGTACCACCTCCCCACCCAGGAGCCCAGGAGGAGCCCAGCCACCGCCCCCTGCCCCAGACAGGTGTCCCCTGCCCCAGCTGCCAGCCAGGGTGGCAGAGGCCACATGGGGCTGCAAGGGGGAATGGCCTTGGGGGACCTCATACAGTGGCACTTCTCCAGTGCTCCTTCAAAGCAGCAGCTGGCCATCTCAGTCCGCACTGGCTTCAAACTGTGAGGCAAAAGCTCCATTTCCTATTGTCAGCCCCCTAGTATTACTCCTCTCTGCCTGCACTGTATTTGTAGCTTCCTGACTTCATCTTCCAGACCAGTACAATTGCTGCTAGCTTCCAAAACCCGGACACATACACACACACTCGGGAATGGTCTCGCTGGAGGTGATCACGTGGAGTGTAATTCACTCCAGGCCCTGGCTGGAAGGCTGTGCACATGCCTGCGGTGTCAGGGCTGTCTTTCCATTACGAAATCATCAGCTTGTCAACAGGAATTACACGAAGGGACCCTGGCTGTTGATGAGTAACTGAGCACATTCTGTGACTAAGTCACTCCATAACCTCCAGTCGTATCTCATTTACAGAGCACAAGGACGACAATTCAAATTGCTGGGCACATTCGGCATCAGAGGGGTGGGACAGGGACAGTACTGATACAATGCACACTTGTAAGAAATAAAAACAATCGCCAAGTGAGAAAAATGTTCCACGATTTCTTCACTTCTTCTTTGGACACTTGAGAAAAGCACAACTGATGAGGATCTGGGTGGCTGGTTACGGGGGTAATGCAAGGATAATACAAGCCAATCTTCCCCTGATGCAGAGGGATGGGTTAAATGCTCTGTGCTCTCCAACCTACACGCTTCTGCAAAAACAGCTGCACCAGCAGCTGTCGTGCAGCATATAGACAACTTCGGAAAAGCTGCCAAGCACCTTCTCTCTGAAGGGCCCACAACGCGCACATCCATGTTTACAAATGATGGGATAATAACTTAGATTTTTTGTTTAAGAGTTTTTTTAGTTTAGTTTTGGTTTTTTTAGAAAGAGATTAGAGCTGGTGGAAAGTGTTAGCCCAGTCCCTGGGCAACAGACAGTTTTAGTTCGGGCTGGCAGCAGCAGCACATGCTTCCCACAACGGTTCACCGGCAGCAGGCTTCAGCCCTGCTCGGATTAGAGGGTTCACCTCTAAGAGGGAGAGCCGAGGCCTGACCCTGCTCTTGTGTCTGCCTGCCCCAATCTGCCTGACCCCAAGGGCAAACACTGATTTTTCGGTCCCAGTCAGAAACACTGGTCACTAGCACAGGGTGACATTTGAGCCCTCCCAGGTGAAAAAGGACGCAGCCTTTTGAGCAGTCCAGTCCCTTGGACAAAGCACATATTCCTAAGCAGACACATTCCTGCCGATGTTGAATTAATGACACACTCTTTAGCAAAGCTGCTTGGCAAGATGAATCATTTTACTCCCCTTCTGTTTTTATTTTAATAACGACCAATGTAATTGTCTTGACAAAAGGAAAACAGCTGGAAGGAAGCTCGGGGAGGAAACCCAAACGCTTGTTCCAATGACCGCCTGTGACGTAACGTCAGACAGTGCCTAACCCGGATCGTCTTCCTGCTCAGACAGAAAGTACCAAGGATGCAGCAAAGGACTGAATGTTAAATCTAAGTCTGAATGCTGTTGTTTGGAAGAAGGCAGTAACACAAACACACACACACACACGCGCGCGTTAGGCTGATGTGCAATTTCTGAGTACACTCTTGGCCTACCTTTGACATGTGGCTTCCCTTACACTATCCCTTATACACTTTATTACCTTATACACTTTAAGAAACAAAAATGCTTTTAAATGCCTTTGCCTGTAGAAGTGTGAAAGCAGCTTCTTCATAAAGCCAATGAGATCCCAAGTGGAGCCAGAAAGCCACTTGAGTTGTGCTTCCACGATGTAAATTAGTAAGTCTCTCTGAGGATTGGGAAGTGTGCCACATGCACAATTTCTGAGTCCACAGCCCTTTTATCTAAGTTGTTTTTTTCCTTTATCCTTGTCTCACTCCATGACAGTTTTGAGATTTTTGGCATCGTTAACTGCAGCCTGGCTTGTCAAGCTAAACATCAACAGAGACTTTATATGTACGTGAGAAATGAGAATAGAGACAAAAATAGTTATTAACTCTGCTTTTAGAATATTAAACAAGCAAAATGGCTGTGTTCCAGTAAAGGAAGGGGTTTGAACCATTTCTGATCCACATCTGTTTAACACTGTGCAATACTGCTGGCTTCAGTGGAGTTACTCCTCAGGGCTGGCCGGGACGGCTTTCCTCCTCTGCACAGTTCTCTCACCCCGATGACGCTGTATTTGGGCTGTGATCACTTTAGCAGGTAGCACAGTGCAATAGGAGCAATTTTAAGTAGGAGGAGTTAGTGCTGAGGACTGATGCCCCATCCGTAAGCCGGGGAGGGGAGGTGGCTGGAGCAGTGTCACGCTGCTCCTGAGCCCATCAGTGGGTTCAGCTCCTGCTGAAAGCACTCCAGGCGCTGAGATGGCTCCATGGTGCAGACCCAAACACAGTAAGTGGGGACAACTGGGAGAGTCACCTGAGAAGCACAGGCCCGATCCACCCTGAGACACTGACGCGGACCCTCTCAGAGACCTCAGCCTTCCAAGTGCACGTGGGAGCAACATCCATCCCTTCGCATTCACAGGGCTGGAGACTCTCACGCTTCCAGCACAATGACGCTGCCTTGCTCTAAATCAGATCCAGACAAACTGTTTCTTGGAGACCATCCCAGCTTGTTGCAAACACTAAAACAAGTTTGGAAACATTGGGAACACCGGACTCCATTAAAAAGAGGCGATCCATGCCAAGGCTGAGAGAACAAGAACGTGACCTAGCAGGACTGTCTTGGCTTGCAAATGGCTCATGGACAAAGCTCTCTCTTTGTCCCTTGCTTTTCACTTTCGCCAAGCAGTGCCTCGCTCCCTTTATCCTGGCAAGTGTCTTAGGTAAAATGTACAAGAATTTATCTCCATGCCAGTGACTTCTAGAGGAGAAAATGGAAAATGGCGCTGGGTGACAAGCCGGAGTTCAGCAAGGTGCCCGAGCAAAATCCTGCATACATGCACAGCAGAGAATGGACCAAAACACTGCAAAACTACTACTGTGTGGCAGAACACCTGGGCCCATTACTGCAGAATGCTGTAATACTTGTGCCACACTTTGAAGAAATTTTAATTATAAATAGGAATAACAGGCATGGCCCAGATACTCACCCACTGCACAGTATTTTCCCCGCACTTTGAAATAAACCTACTAAAATCAGAGATGTTCAATGCCCATTGTAAGAATGCTAAAAACTCCAGCTACTTTGGCAACTACTATAAAATACTTTCAGGCAGTTTTTAAAGGCATTAGTAAGATAAAAAGAAGGAAAGAAATACTGCTTATAAAAGGTATGTTAAACATTTGCCTTATCATCCAGCCACTTTATTTTAATGAGGTTTGTTTTACTTCTTCTGGTATTTGCTTTGTCACACAGTGTAAGTCTCCGAGTACTTCTGTGTAAGATAAATGATTTTGCTTGAGCAGGTCGGGGCTGAGAGTGCTGTGGGAAGACACTGGTGGACACCAGCCAGGCAGGGCACACTGGTAAACGCAGTTGTCACTCATGCCCTGTATCACTGTGGGCAAGCAAAGCCTCTGCTTTCATCACACAGAAGCTTTGAGTCCTGTAGATCAGACGTGTTAGGAGAGAGCCACATGCCGATCCCACAAGTGGGAACACAGCTACAGGATTTTTATTTATGGTGATATTAAATATGCAACAATCATTCCCCAACATCAGAGTAATAAACATCACTGCTCCATCTGATCTGAAATCAGCAAGCATGCTTCTCACATTCACAGAGAGAGACAAAATGCTAAATTATTTATGCTTTGAATATGAACAAATATAGAGAAATAAGTTAATTTGGTACAATGCAGCAGAGCAGATTCAGGGCAGATTATTGTACATCCTTCAATCAAAACATACTCTCTCATTACTCTAAACAATTGTTTCTCCTCCAAAAAGTGGGTTAAAGAATTCTAATTAAGGGATCAGCAGAATCACTTCTGACAAGTTTTTTCAGATCTGAGTACATATGTAAACCCATCACCCCTCTAAATCCTTGAGCATCTATTGGGATACAGCACCAGTGCTGTGCAGAGCACACCAACTGCAGCAATCAAATAAGGGAAGTAGTGGTTGAATGACTTTCCAGGACAGGAGCATTGCTTGGTAGAAGCAAACGTATTCCCAGCTATGTTCTACAAAACTCCTTGTAAAACAAAACAATTCTATCATGGTCACCAAATACCAAAGAAGCAGAGGAATAAAAGAAATCAAGCCATTGTGCCTCATATTTGCACTTCTCCTTATCCCTAATTGTACCGTAACAGACTTTTCAAAGCCAGTGTCTGTCCACCTCAGCAGAGTGATGTATACTACTGCCGTGTTCATTGCAGAGCGGACATAACCCTGCAAATGTCAGTCAGAAGTCACAAAGCTGTCACCCGGGTACAAAATGCCGTGTCCACACACCGGCTGTCTTCTTCTGTGTACGGGCACGAGCTGCCGGACCTGCCCAGACCCCAGAAACAGGCTGTTGGCTCAGCCAGTGTAATCACACCCCCAGGTGAGGACAGGCATTTCTGAGCACTGTCACTCAGCCGGTGACACAAGCAGTGGCACACACGGGCAGGGGAGCCCCAAGAGCCTCAAGCCCCAACTCCTGGCACAGGGCTCCAGCGGCGCGGGGTTTCGGCGGTGCCAGGCGGCCCTGGCAGTGCAGGGTGCCACGCTCTCCCACCAGACAGTCCGGCTTCAAACCACATTGTCTTCTTTCTGGTCTAGGCAAGTCATTGCAAGGACAACCAAAAATTTTAAACCCAGTGTTTTCATTGTACCTGCACAGGTTTCTTTATGTTTTATTCAACATTTCCCTGCCCATACAGAAGTCTGTAAATACCGGCACGTTAATGAACTCGTATTATAATCATCATAGCGATTAACCAAGGAGGGCTGTGAAGTTTTGGGGCTGTTGTGCAAGCCTGCACTCTGGGAAGTTATAGAACCACCCACGGTCTCATCCTCATTCCCAGCCCCTGCTGTCTGAAGGAGAGGAAAAGTTCTCTGAACTTGGGGTCCTGTAGGGCAGTGCTGTGCCTCAGCCCTGCCACTGACGGATTTTAAACATCCCAGAAAGCTCAGTCATTAAATGAATGAATGGAAGATACTCCATAGCTGCACAGAAACCTTCCCACTTTCCATATAAATGCAGAGTCGCTATTACACCTTCCACACTGCCCTGAGACCTACAGCCAGTACTAGCCAAGTGTTTGCCATGCCCCACTGACATTTCAAGCTTTGCAGGATGAAAATCCACACAGAAAGCGGCGCAACTGCAGGAGGAATGACAAGAATTCTTGGACAGGAATGCCTTCGGAGACTGATTTTTCAGCAGCCACATCAAGCCCTCTACTACCCACATGCGTGTGCATGTGATAGGGAAAGGGATGAGATGAGAAAGAGGGGATGAGAGCTGTTCTTCAATTTCTCAACAGTTTCTTAACTTAAATCCTTCATTCTGAGCATAAGTACTAAATCAGGCTCAAGGAAGGAAAAAATTAATCAGAGGTAGCCAAGTTCGAAGTGCGCCTGGGGTCAGCTTTATTACTATCCTTCACTTTGGAGGTACAGGGTTTATGGATAATCCCTGTCTGCTGCAGAATGACAACTATGTGGTGCCTAGTATTTTCTGGCAGTAACTAAATTTGAAGGTCTCCTTTCTTTCCACTCATCTTTTTAAAGCTTAATATTGTCACTGAGGGCCATATATAGCACAAGGGTTTAAAATACCATGCACAGTCTGGTGACACCGTGTACAAGCTCCATGTCGTACCTTGCAGATTCCCCTAACTAAGGCTTTTGAACGCATGGTTGATGCTGATCCCAGTGAAACTGAGAATTACGGGAGATGAGCAAGGGCTGCGTGGTACCCTGTTGAGGTAAGAGGCCAAGAAGTCCACTGTGATCTGCTTATTTAATATCTCCACATTCACAAATCTACTGTTTGTTCCAGGGAACTGAATCATCATAACAAACACTTTATTATCTATGTGTACAGAATCACTCAAGAATTTAACCAATACCAACAGCCATCAATTATCTGATTAAATACTAGCAATGATAATGCCATCGAAAGCAGAACCAGGTCTTTGGGGACTACCTGGCTTGGCAGACACACCCCGCAAAGCTGACCAGATGCTTTGTACCAGCCTACAGACCCACGTATTTTGATCCCTTCTCCCTGAGCTGACACGTGTTCCCTGACGACAGCACTGATAACGAGCAGCCAGACATTTTTCTCGGGTACAGATGAGATAGCCACAGTTTCTGTGTTCGGAGGAGGGTGCACCGGGGGTTTCTGTGCCCAGCAGCATGTTTCCCCCCAGGCTCAGGGAAGGAGGGCTCTCCCACAACACATGCAGCAGATGAATTTGTTTCTGCCCTACAAACCCAGCTGCTACGTTGGTGTCTGCCCTTGTTCCCAGCCAGCTGCCAGTGGGCCAGGGGAGTTAATTCTTCAGTCCTGGAGATGTTTGGCTATGGATCATCCACTCAGATGTGCAGAGTGTTTTGACTGGGCTGAATGCTGGGTGTAGCAGCCAAGCTGGGGAAGTGCCCGCCTCTGCCCCGTGGGACTGACCTGAGCCTCGATTCAGAGAGGGGTGGAGGGATATGTCACCTGCTGGGTCGTATTCGGCTTGATGCTGGAGTGTTGTGACACTCAAGATTCTTCAGTCTACAAGAAAAGACTGAGGGGCATGATGACTATAAGTACTTCAGAGTAAGTACATGAGAAAGACAAGGACTATTCAAGCTACAGGGCAGCACTGGTGAAACAAATGGCTAAAAACTGGATGTGAATAGGTTCAGACTTGAAAATCAGAAGAGGGCTTTTAACCATGACAGAAGTGAAATTTGAGATTAGCCTTCCAGAAGGAGGGACAATGGGGAAGAAAACCTCAATGATGTTAAGATGGAGAAAATATTTTTATGAAGGACACTGTAAAACATGGTTGTCAGTAACAGAACAGGTCTGGATCCGCTGAATGAAGAGGTCCCTTCTGGTCATATGGAAAATGGCCCGGCTGGTCTAATGATTTCCTAGGAGAGTCTTTTTGGCATGTACAGAGATGTATAGCCAGTTCTTGGATATTCTTCCCGGAGGTCTGGTGAAGAAGGACAAGTTGAGACAGAAGTATCCAGCATAATAGCTGCTCCTAACTACCGCAGCAGACCTTGCATGAGGAGTGCAAATTAGGACAATGAGGGAGGCTGCAGTCATTCAGTGTGAGGCTTGATTAGCTTCTGTCTGTCCCACAGAGTCAGACAGGAACATACAAATTGGACAGAAAGAGCCACATTCCCGTCAGCCCCACCACAGCTGTCCGCCGACCTTGCTCAGCATCTAACTCCGTGATGCAGAACAGCTGAATGGACGGAGCTGGCTGGTCCCTGGCCAGGAACGGGCAGGTGGACAGGGCTCCCCAAGGGCTCCCCACAGCACCCTGCGGTGGGATCCGTGCCAGAGCCCCCTCACCAGCGCCTTCCAGGGAAACATTTGTTGGACCCAGGACGGTGAGTTCTACCCCCTGCCTAAATAGTAAAGCCAGCATTTAGTTCCTTCATCTCCACACGAAGTATCTCATTTCAATTTAATTTCACAGTTGTAATGGATTTTTCAAAAATATTCAAGAACATATTTACTTTCCAACATCTTATTTCCTTTCACATTTGAAAAAACTTTCTATCTAATCCCCCAAGTCATCCTACAGTCTGAATAATTTCAGGTTTTTAATCAATAGCTGTCAGACTTGTCAAATTACTTTAGGGACCACAAAGCAATTTTTAAACATTCATAAACCCTCGTAGAACAGTTAAGTGCACTGAATTTTAAAAGAAAGAGGAACTGAATAACACTGATCAAATAGGATTATATTCTGGCAAATTATAAATTAGTTTTTTATGAATCATCTCACAGCTACTTATCTAGTGTCAGGCTTCTACTCCTGTAGGAAGGAGAAGTGACTGTTCACCTCTAGAGAAAGAAGCCCCTCCTCTTTTGCTCTGACCCTCCTAAGCAGAAGCAGGGTGTAACGCTTTTTTTGTCCTTTTTAAAAGTAACATCATTACCTTGGGATTCTCTCCATCATCCTGCTGCCCGGGCCAGAGATGGCCAAGCTGCGGCTCCAAAACTGTACAAATGCATCTTGGCTCCTGGCATCATTCCCAACCCAGCCTTTGCTTCCCAGTGTGCTTCTGGCATGTGAATCTGTCTGACATGTCAGTCTAGAAATGAGCGTTGCCAAAAGTTCTCAATTTATTGGACATCTGTACCCAAACCACAGCTTGAACCCTTTATGGGGATGATTTTCCACACTGCACTAAGTCAAACTATTGGATGAATGTGGGAGCCTGTGCTGCTGTAGCCTATTCTGTGCTTGATCTAGGAATAAAGAGAGATCAAGAATACCTGAAGAAGTCAAACATGTTTATCCAGAAACGACTTTATACACAACAGTCCCACTTCATCATCGCAGCATCTTTCTTAAATTTGAGGGATGTGGCCTGCATAGAGGATAAAAAGGGAGCTTCATAGCTACACGAAGAATGTTGGAAGTCTTCCAGGAAAAAGTACCTCTCAGATCAAAGACGGGATGAAGAATGATCAGAAGAAAGGAACGTTTCAGCTGGCCACATGCAGACTAACAAGTCCTAACCCTCCGCCCTCCTTCTTCCAGCTGAACTTCCACTGCCTCAGAACCGCCCAAACGTACCTGCGCTTCTCCTGTTCCCCTGTGAGATTGCCTCCCTCTGTGGCAGGCCTCCTTGCATTTTAATTAGAAGAGCTGGGCACCAGCACAGAGCCCACGTGGAGCCTCAGAGGCCATGAGGCCACACTGAAGAAGGAGCTGAACCCTGTCTGTGGCACCGGATGCACCATGACACCAGGGAAATTCCTGTTCCCTGGCTACTGAAGACAGGATGGGGCAAGACAGTGTGTTTTCCTGAGAAACTGCTGCCAACAGGAAGGATTACGGCTCAGGTAGGGGTGCGGGAGCCAGGCAGGGCTGGCAGGGCTGTGTGGGACACATCCTGCCTGCTCCAGGCAGGGTGCAGGGGGATGCAGGGGTCCTCGGGGGACACACTCCGCTGCAGCTTCACATCCAGTGCAGACACAGCCATGAACCAGGCTTCCACAGTCCTTCTTTGGAATGAGGTACCTTATCCTATGCCTTGTTTCAGTATTGTTGGTCTCCCTGCCCTTTCCCGGAGCTCCAGCACACACAGATTTGTAGATGCAGTCAGCACTGTCAGTTCTGCAAGTTATGCTTCCTATCCTGCAGACTGCTGCTTAGTGAGGTACTAAATACATTCCCTGGCTATCTGCATCTGCTGCCGATGTCCTTTGCCAGAGATGTGCAATTTTATCTGTAAAGCCTCTAAATCCCAAACAATGACTGCTTTTAACCTTTACACTCGTTTCTGGTTTCCCAAAGGACTCTTGCTGTTGCCATCTTAATCAGTGGAGTACTGACAGCAACAGGAGAGACCCATCTTACACAGTCATGTTGCTGTACGCTGACAGCCCACAGTTGCCATACGCTTGCCCAGGCTCAAATGCCCCAGAGCAGGATATCCAGCAAACACAGGTTTTGATATCCAGCTGACCTAGTTTTGACAATGGTTCGATGTCTAAACCATCGCTCTGGAAGCTGAACCTGTCCCGGCTTTGGGAAGCCTTGTTCCTAGAGCCCAGGTGGGCAACATCTGCCCCAACTGCTTTCTCAGCCTTCAGCTGGGGTCTGGAAATAATTAACACAAACAGCTCAGAGCAGGAGATGGGAAGGGAGAGTGTATAAACTGCTAGCTAGTCCAATTCAGAAGGAAATGTGGGATTCTCTGACTGATTCACACAGTTGGGGTTTTTTTGTAGTTCAAATTGAAGATGCAAAAATATCTCTCAATGAGAACATTTCAGCAAGTTCAGATGTTTTTACAGCTTATTTTGCTTTTTTTAGTGAGGCGCTTAGTAGGTTTGTCGAGCTAGACATCACAGACACCGAAAGTCTATTATTCTTGTGCAGCTTTCCCTGTATTTAGCTTACTGCTGTTTGCCCAGTGAACTAGAAAACCAAACATACTCAAGCACACTGTGCTAACATACAGAAGTTCATACAAATATATGTGCAATTACATGTATTGTATGTTCTAGGCCAGAACAATATAGTCTCAAGATCTAAATAAACAGTAAAGAACATAACAGGATGCTGAGCAGATCAGCATAAATGATGGAGCTAAGTTTTCCTTTCAACTTTAATGATTAACCTCCTCAATTACACTTGACAAGGATACAAAGATTTCATTAATTTGCATTAGTAATAATAATAAAATTAAAGTGCTTTTTGTCATGAGATACCCTGCCCAGGGATTTGTTAAAGAACTTTTAATTACAGGGCCATTTCATTAAATGTAAAAATTAAACTAAAGACAAAAGCTGTGATTTTGCAAAAAAAGTAACAGTGAAAAAGAGGCACTTACAGGGCATAAAAGGAGGTGGAGAAACACCCTAAAAGAAGCACTGAAGAGCAATTTCTCCTCATATTCAGAGAAAGAAGCATGCCTGGGACTCCCCTGGTGTGGTCCCAGCACGCGTGGCACGGGCAGGACGGCCCCAGCCAGCCCACGACCTGCCTGGAGCCGGGAAGGACCGGCCAGCACCCATGGGCACCCCACAGGCGGAGGGCCATCGCGGCCACGGCCCCTCCGCTCCCAGCTCGCCCTCGGCATGGCCATCCCAAGGCCACGCTGGTGCTCACGCGCCGTGCCGTGCCGTGTACCTGCCAGCCCCTGCCAGGCAGCTCAGCCCTCTCCTCCCCGTAACTACAACCAAAGTGACATGTAAAAGCTCACACTTCCAGGAGCTGGGGTATCTCAGGAAAGCTGGGCCCAGCTCAGCAGGTCTGAATAAACCAGTGTTACTTTTGTTTGAAATTACCAAAAGTGCCTCACCATTTTGTATTTTTCTTTCACCTTTCACCTCTGGAGAGTTTCCCACACAAACAGCTGTCTTCAAGGTACAGATTTGCTCAGCACGTAGCAGCAAAGAGCTGGGGCTGCTATGCGTGCTTGGCTGTAATTCAAAGAATTAATTAATAAATAACATTAGCTACCACGGGGGCACTGCCAATATGAAAACTACTCAACTTAAAAATCACAAGACGGAGTAGTTTGAGTTCAGGCAGCTGCCGGCGTTGGGTTGTGCTTTTCCTCCAGTGAGAGACCGCGCAGACTGGTTGTACTGACAAAACCAGAGAGAAGCTGACTGAACAAAATACTATCAAGCAGACAAGGGGGAAAAAGCTCATCAAATGGAGTAAGAAAGCTGAAACAACTACTTTGAACGTGAATTTTAAGTTGGCTCTAGTGTCCTCAACCTGTTTCACAATCAGCTGGCTCTATTTTCTTCCCCAGGAGGGTAAACTAGAGGCAGCACTGAGGCAGGAGCTGCCCACCCCACCACCCAGGTGTCCTGGCTCTCCCCACCGCTCCCGGGGTCTGCCCTCCAGCACACTCTCCGCAGGCAGAGGAAGGGTCGGGAGAGAGTTCGAGTGTTTGTTTTTCAGCAGTTTGTGCTTATCTGTATTTGTGGAAGCATTTCAGAAACTCCGTCAGTGCCTCAGGGAGCTGTTTTGTGGTCTGAACAGAGTTGAGCTGGGAATAACGCAGGAACCAGCCAGAGCGGTTCAGCTCCCACACGCAGAGGAGTGGGAGCAGATCAGATCCTACCTCACTTCAGTCCCAAGGTGGGTGGGAGTGAGAGAAAAAATATCAAAAGATAAAAGCTTAGATCTCTATGAATGCATTGGATTTCTCTTAACCCAGGCTGTACCTTTCTTTCCAGAATGTCTCCCTCACAGCCGCCAATGCATTTTTTTTCTTTTCAAATAGTTGGTGCCGCTTCCAAACTGAGTTTGCATTACTTCCAAAAGTGATAGTTTCGCTAATATGAAAAATAAAATCCATCCTGAATGAATGCTAACACTAACAATGGCCCCAAAATCATTTACTGTCATGCTGCCATAGTGTTATTGCTAAATATACCCAACAGCCATTTAATCTCTACCTGCCAGCTCAAGCCACCCCTCAAAGCCCAGCTGTGGGACTGGGACTAAATGGACTCCCCACCAGCTGGGCTTCTGCAGACTCTGGTGTTAATGGACAGAAACACCCTCTGCTTTCAAATCCGTAAGTGCTTTTCACAGCTGAGTAGCTCCAGTCACCATCAGGCAGGCTTACAGCTGTATCAGTAAATAAGACAGAAAAAACAGCCGTTTGCCTCCTAAAAGTTATATGCTTGTCATCGTCTTTAAAAGGATGCTCTGAATAGAGATCAACATATAAAGAGCATGAATACATAAAAATTGAGACACTCTTTTTTAAACTCCACTGAAATGCTCAATGCTACAGCAAGCTTTCTAGGTGGAAAAGTGGAGAAAATGCCATATAAAGTGCTAAAATATGTGGACAGCCCTCCTGCTGAGGAGCGTGTTCTGGCACAGCACTGCCCAGAAATGTGAACAGTACTGGGACAGGTCTTGGAAGTCCAAGACCAGACGAGTTATCCTGTATTACAGTTCATTCCTCTCATTAAAATAATAACTGTGGTTTAGGAATACAGTTCCATATAAATACCACGAGATCTGGCCTTAATACACTCAGCGTTATAATTAACACCAACTTTAGTGTCTATGAAGGCTAAGAGGTCTCTGGAGTTCTTGATCAGGGAATAAGTCTATTTAAGGCCTAGATTTATGACGTATTACAGCCGTGTATTTAGCAGGATCTCAGGGCTCCAACAGTTTGGTTTGAAAGTACTTTAAGGGGATCTTCTCGCAGTGCAGAGGGCATGCACGAGCCCTGTCTCTCAGGTGATGAGTGAGGCTGCCAGGGCAGGGTAGAGACTGGAGCATCATTTCTAACCAGCTCTTGACTAAGCAGGAGGAAGAAGCAGAGATGGAAAATACCCTGAGGTCATAAGATGGTATTTAAAAAGAGAAGTTCCATTGAGGAGCTGCTGCTGGGATTTGATTTGCTGCCATTCCCATTGGCATTTCTGGGAAATTTCCTCTTTACAAATAAAACCTACTTTAAAGTAAAATGTCTTGCTTCTAGGTTTTTTGGTGCAACCTACTGAAGAATGCTGCATAATATCTTTGTAGAAAATCAGGCTCAATTATCTAATAGGCCTCCGATCTGTGTTGCAATCATAGCAATGGAGATCGGTGCCCCAAGCAACAGGAACTGTACAAATATATAAAATGAGCAAAGCCACAGAGACTCACCGTTTCAAACATAAACCGCTATAGTCATCCAGTCACTCAACTTTTGCCATCTGTGAAATGGGAATATAGTCTAGAGCTGCTACCTTTAAGAGTTGTTAGGAGGACTTACACAACAGTAATTAGAAAATATTATATATGTCTTAGACATTACTTTTCCAGGAGCATTTTCCTGTAAGCTGCTGGGAGGCCTGACTCACTTCATGGCCTTTGGCAAGATGCTTATCTTCTCTGTCCTTTCATTTACGTTTCTAGCCCCGTATCCCACAACAAGCTTCTAGTCTATCTAATACAGCATCCAGCCTCCAGCAGTAGCTAATAGCTGGTGTTTCAAAGGAAGGCAATCTCGTTAACAGAGGGAAAATACAGTTCCTGACCCTTGAAGGCAGGCAGGCAGAGCCCTGAAACTTTTGATTTATTCTTCCTGCTGATGTTGGTTGCTTAGCTACAAATATTCTCAATGCTCATAAAAGGCTCTCTCCCTTACTCCTCCTCACCACTATGTTTTAAGTCCAGCCACAGTTTATTTTTCTTGAAACCTAGGTGATGAAATTTCATGTTGATGTTACATCTAAGATACACAATGCCCTGCTCCCTCTCCAGCGCCTGGGTAATTGCCATTAGCATTAACAGGAACAGAGGGGGCTCCATTCCACGCAGAGGAGACAAGTCAGCCTCTAACACCGAAGATGGGCAACAGCACCCAGCTCTGATGCAAAAGCACTCTTAAAAAAAGGAAAAAAAAAGTAAGAACCAAGCCTGTGAACCAAACTGAACCTGCAGCTAAACCAGACCTGCTGGCAGCTTGTTCCACGGACCCATCAAGCGTTCGAGGTAATGCCTCGAAACCTGATGGGTCTCTGACGCAGTGCTCGGCATCTACTGACAAGTGATGTGTGTAGCCGGAGGGTCTCAGGGTACAGCACTCATGAGCAAATTAGGCTGGATGGGCTCGGCTGATACAAGTCTGTCGTAACAAGGGGCAAAACATCCCGAACACATGACAATGTCCCCTGCAGCCTCTTTGCATATGTCCCAGACTGCCTGCAGAGCACGGCAGCAGCCTTACAGCTCTGCTGCTCCCTCCTCTGCGGGGTTTCTTGTGGGGTTGCTGTAACATGTGAACATTCATTAAACCTCAGGTCCAGCCACCATCTCCATCTCCCACCCCTGCACTGCATTTATGTGAGGGACAGGAAGAGGCCATCAACAGGTGACATGAGTCAATAGGAAACAATGGTCTGGTCTCAGTCAGGGATAAATAAAATTACTGCAAAAACAATAACCTCACAGAGCTACCCATAGGAAAACAAAGAAAGAGAGTCTGGGTAGGAACACTGGGACAATTGCTAGCACCAGCTGTGGGGACAGGGCAGGCAACAGAATTCAAAGGTGGGTTCTTTCCTGTCTGCTGAAATTAGAGAACAATGAGCAAAACCTTTCTAGTAGGAAAGGGAAGCAGCTTAGCAGGAATATGCAGCCCCGGCGCCCAACTCCAAAGCCCTGCCGTGCTCAGGAGCAGCATGAGGGGTCTGGGGGGCTGCAGGCAGGAACGGTTGGCTCTCCCATGCAACGAGTCACTCAGACAAAACACCCACCTGCTGCTCTGGCTTCTCCTTACTGACTAGGAAGATGTATGCGGCTGTGGGTTCATGTTTGAAAAATGCTTTCCAATCTCTCACTAAACACTGCTAACAGAGATGTCAGAATTATATGAAGTGTTAGTAAGGTTTTTACGCTTCTGCTACATAATGACTCTCTACTTTGTATTTTAAAGTCACGCATATACATACAGCTGGCTTTGTATACATACAGACAACTGAACACAATTTCCTACAGAAGGCCAGGGGATGCTATCTGGAGCTCAGGCAACAGTATGTCAGCTGACTCAACAATGCCATCAGTTTTTGTAGGCCACATGCGGGAGCCAAGAGCCATTTATAACTCACTTTGCTGTGGCACAGCCCCTTTAAAGCACCTGGAAGCGCTTTAAAACCAGAGCCGAGACACTCTGTTGCTGCTGTGTAAACGTGGGAAGGAAGAAACAGAGCTTGAGGCAAAGGCCTTTTGGTCCCTGTGAAACTCTCGCTGAAGCCTGAAGAGAAGCTCCTGCGCAGTTTTTTCTTTAGGCCTCCAGTGGACCAGCAGTACCCAGCTCCTCCCAGCCCAAACTGGAAGGCAGATCATTATGTGATCCCAAAATTACTGGAGAGGAAGCAACAGACAAGTGCAGAGAACTGTTAGCGCTGTCACATTCTGACGACTAAAAGCTGTAGCAACTTGAACAGTAAAAAGCACCTTTTGGGCTAACAGTGTCTCATGTTTGGTAAGCAGGTAACAGAGGAGACAGAAGTGCTGGGTGTCAAGGGTCTCTTTATCAAACTCGTTTTTTAACTAACAACCTTGCAACGATGCCGAGAGAGAACCAGAAAGCTCCCAGTCAGCACTGCACCACAATCAGTGATTAATTTGTAGCACAACGCTTTGCTTGCTGTACATGACAGAGCTCATAAATTCTCATTTTTATTGATGCTGTCCTGGCTGAGGGGGCATGCTGGAAAAGACTGGCTTGTGCCGCAGATGTCCTGGGCAACTACCTGGGGACAGTCAGGGAAGTGCAAGCAGCCTGAACCATTGATGCCAACTGACTGGGGATAACCCCAATTTATCAAGGACACAGGCTCTGTATCCGACTACCTCCACATGCACAGGGGCACAGCATGCGCACAGACACACAGACACAGACGGAGGAGCTGTCACTGTTCACTCAGTGCAGCAGTTGTCTCTCAGCAGTCGGCTGCAAGCTGCGGCACCGCAGAAGGGCTGCCACAGGCATTACTTGGAGTACTCTTTGTTCAGCCCCGTCACCTGTCTCCTGAAAGAAACTATAATTTCAGTGACAACAGCCTCAGGAGCTCTGCAAGGCCAAGTCTGTGGCACTCTACATAAAGAAGCAAGGACCCCTGTTAGTACAGTTAAATATGTGCTCTGTGCTTTGGCTGGGGAGAGTCCTGGTCCCACACAGGATGGTATTTCTCTCTTGGCATGGTCTATGTAATTTAATGCCCTCAGTTCTACTCATGCCCACCATTACAGGCCCCACTGAGGACCACAGGCCCATCAGGCACTGACTGCTCTCCTCACTATTTCATATGTTCTCTTCATATCACTTTTCCCTAGATGCTGACCACCTTTCCCAGACCCCACCAGCAGGAGAGTTTGCTAAAATACGCAGCTTCCCTTTATCTGAATTGCAGGGAGGGAAGGAGCAAACTAAGAGCAAATAGCACTAACAGGGGGACTGGAAGATGTGAAATGCACTGTTGGGACAATAAATACTGGGAAATGTCCCACGCTGTGACAATTGGTCCTGCAAGTGGAAAGACCGATTTGAATCTCTCTGCTGGAGCTTTCTGATCTCTCCCATGGGACAGCACCAGCACATGCACCACCTCATGCAACCCATTCGAGAACGTTCCTGTCCAGCACATCAGTCAATCATATTTCAGGGTACAACGAACTGCTTAGAGGCTTTGTTAAAGCCTTTTAATCATTTTATCAGTCTAATTCTTGTTTTTATTGTCTTTGCTGTAAATCTACTGGATGCAGCCCAGTCTGCATCCTGCTCTTTACTGGGAAATGGAGGGTGCGAGACCCTCCCATTCCAGCAGGTCAGAGGCTGCCACCTCTCACTGCAATAGTCCCAGCAAAATGCAGGGCATCTCCAGTGCCACCAGCAAGGTCCTTCCCAGACTGCTGACCCCCACAGCCCCACTCACTGCTGCTGGGGCCTGTTATCCCTTACCGTTAATGGGTGCTGCTATTATCACAGTAGACAGGTTAGCATGAGGGAAAAGAGACAAAGGCTCTGTTTAAAAAGAAAACACAACAGAAAACTCTTATATGGTGAAGGGGTGGAAGAAGGAACCAGTGCTGTGGGAAGGGAGAATCTCTTGGAACAAGTCTTCAGCTGTGAAAAAGGAATAAGCCTGTATATCTAACATAGTCACTGACTAGAGTAACTGGCAGCTTAGGCCCAGCATTTAACACAACTCCAGCAGACATCAATGGCCAGCAAGTCTTAAAAACTGGGTCTCGAGCACTTAAAATTGGGACTGAACAATCAGTGCCTTTACGTTTTGCTACCCCAGGTGATAAAACAAGTTCTTTCAATAGCTCTTCTCAACACAAATGACAATTGTATCTTATACTATTAAACCTGTCATCAAATTGCAGGTCTCTGAAATGGTGAAAGTCAAAGAGAAGCAAAGAAGGAGGGTGTTTCAGTACAATACCCAGTGAAGCTGAGGGAGCCTTTTAAATAAGAAAAGGTGTTATGCCTGTCACTTTCAGGAGAAGGAAACTCACAAAATCACTGAGTGCTTTCTCATCCCACTCACTATCTTCCCAGCTTCCTAAGTTTGTACCCTAGGGCCACAAAAGCCTGGCAAGTTGCTGTGATAAAACACCAGACATGCACAGGGCTGCAGCTCGGACCAGGAGCTAACGGAGCACCACTCTGGGCGGAGAAAACATCAAGGTCTCCTGCAGAACAGAGGCTCCCCTTTGTCGACAGCACTGCTTTTCCACCCGCTTCGTTCACATCTCCCTGTTCTGATATTGTCACTAACAAGGCCACGGGAGGCGGCTTAGCCTCACACAAATCTACGTTATTTTAACAAACCCCATGGCAGCCCTCTTCTCCCGGGCGCTGCAGTCATACCCAGGGACACCTCCCGCTAATTGCTGTGTAGTGGGAAGAAGGATGGTGCCAGAAGCTCAGGTGCTGCGTTGCAGAGTCGTGCAGCGCAAACATACTCTAAGGCCATGTGTGTTGCTGGCTGGGTCTCTCCAAAGATCATCCAGACCCAACCCTGCTTCATCTGTGCTGCTCAAAGTAAAATGACTGAAATGATGGCTGGAAATCAAAAGGAAGCAAGAAGAGTCATATCAATTTATCTCTGAACATTAATGTGACTATTAATTACCATTTGCTACATCAAACTATGATTTAATGAGAACAAATACAGATGCAACCTTGACCTCTTCTCCCTCACTGCACGCTCCTTTCCTCACACCCTTCCTACAAGCCATGATCCCTGACCCTGCCTCAGGCAGATGCTCAGTGTCGCTGCTGGGGCAACTTATCCGCTGTCTCCAGCTCTCAGGTCTGAATGAGGCTTGTCTTAATATTAAGAATTCACTGCTTTCGTTATATTTAGGTGTTCCTAGTTGTACATATTATTATAAATATGCTTTGTTTCCAAACTGTGATTATTATTTGCTGCATTTATTGTATAGTGAATGGCTAAGAGGGATTCTGCTGCTGCTTAAGACATTACAAGCACTACTGGTCACCCTGCTACTTTTGGGAAAGAAGAGATGGGAGGGAGGAAGTGTGTCCGAAGCCTAATGAGGACGCAAATGCTTGCCAGACTTTAATTTGAAATACTTTCTTTCTTTTCAACAATATCCTTTTCCGCTGGGCTCTGAAAAGAGCGGAGCTGGACAATTGTACGGGAAGCTGGGAGAGACTAACAATAGAGGAGGAGTGGAGCGGGGAGTGAAACCAGCCTATCTCCTTTTACCCAAAATGAAACGTGAAAAGAAACAAATTGCATAAAGGATGACTAACAAAGACAGCTTTAAAAATCTTTTCAGGGTTAGTCCTTTCAGGTTCACAGCAGGGACGTCAGGAAAGGACATTCAGTTTCATACATTACATAAGTTCTAGTACATCTCCCTTTAAAGTTTGTTCTGCTCTACTCTTACCACGTACACAGCCGCCTACACACACCCGGGACTGCTTGCAAACACACCCTACCCCAGTCCATGGCCAATTCTTTCTTTACAGCAGATCTTCTACAATCATTTTGAAAAAATCTATTAATTCTGTATGCAGTGCCGTGGCCACGCCACACACTCCGCTCCCCATGGATGTGAGGGAATTGCTTGCCTGTACATTGTGCTCCCCAATCACCGGATCCCTTTTGCAAGAGCGTCAGGGCCCAGAGTAAACACCTTTCAAGCAAACCATTTTACCATTTGATTTCTGCTTCTTTCCTTCTCTACCCCCAAATGTCTAGAGAAAGCGCTGAACGCTCCTTTTCTTGGCGGATGATTGAATACAGAGGTTGGCTAGAGCTGCAGCTGCCTCGACCCCCACAGGCTGATTTCACAGGAAACAGCACAAACATCTGCACCATTGAACCGACTGACAGACCTCAGGAGATCTCTGTTCAGAGCAATCCAACATTTGAAAATCCAACACATTGCAAGATGCTGTAGCCCCAGCAGTCCCCACCAGCTGAAACAATGCGCTGGAAAGTCTGTTTTCTCCATATCTGCTCGCTGGGCCTTTTTCAAAAGCAGTATATGAATTCAAAAGATTTTAAAGGTCCAGCTTTTCAAATCTGGATCATCCACTTCCAGAGCAAGCTCACAAAGGCGCAGGAAATACTTTGTCATTGCAGTTCCATTGCAATTTGGCAAATCCTAGTGAACTACTAAAAAGAAATGTAAGCGGAAAACTACCAGACACTTACCCCAAGCCTCCACAGGACAGAAAAATAAGATCAGGATAGAAAAACGATTCTGAGGTCCCCAGGAAAGTCAGCTCCTTCGAGAGCAGCACGAGTCCATCTTCTGTGTTGCCCTCCCTTGGCCAGGTCGGTCGGGTCCGCTTGGCTTCTATGATTTAGCTGGCTCTTAAACTGCTCGCAGACTCCCGGACTGGGAGACTTCCTCTGCAGCTGATAGTGGGGTTATTAAAGTAAACTGACTATTGCCCTTTGTGAAGGGAGGTGGCGGGGGAGGGAAGCTCAGCCCCTTCCCTTCCTTTGTAATTCAAACCCTTCCTTGAGGCTCACTGCTTTGGAGGAGAGGCATCTGCTCCCAGCCCCTTCCCTGCTGCCTAAGAGCTCACACAGGTACTGGCTGCGATCCAGGCTGAAGAAACTGCACTGCACTCCAAGTTTACATGACAAAGCAGCTCATTCCTAATTAAACTTTATTTAGCATTTTTCTTTCTCATACATAATTAGTGCAGTACAGCAAACACACAGGTAAGAAGTGGGAGAGTTTCCACATAAGCGCAGGCACCTCTGTCTGCACCTCTGATTAATTTTAAGATTTCCTCTTCATTTATTCAGTAACAGGCTCCCATCACTTCCAAAATGTTACATGTTCACCATCCCTACCGGGGGCACTTGCCTAGCTGACACTGCCAAAGACTGGACACTGCTGGGTGGATGCTGGTCGCGTTAGAGGAGCGCACATTTCCGAACTCTCCCCGAGTCGCGCTGCTCCTGAACCCTGTCATTGCAATGTCAACATGCTTTCATAGGCAGCTGCATCAGGATTGGGCAGCTCTGATCTTTATTACTTCCTGAAGGCAGTTAATCTTTAAAGCTGAAACTATAAATGCTGTCAGCTTAGCTTGCAGCCTCCTTCTATTGGTATTTAAAATTCACGTTTTAGATTGTAAAAAAGTCCAGGCATACAGGAATATGCCCACAATCCAGACATATAGGAATTAAAGGACATTCTCCTCAAATCCTCTTGAAATCTATACTTTCATTATTAGCCATACCCAGTGCAATAATAAACTCTAGTCCCCGACAGCAACATATGTATCTCATCTCCACTCTATTTCAATAATACAATGCTCCACAATGACCTGGTAAGCAGCCTCAATCCAACAGATTTCACTTCACCCTGTCTATGAGAAAATTCTGGCACATTACAGAAATAAAAGAAAAAAAACACCTGACTATTTTGTTCAAGTTCCCACAACTCCCTGTGCCTCCCCTCTTTCCCAAAACACATCCTCCTTGAGGCAGTGGTTTTCGCTCATTTCTGACGGCACATGTTTAGATTTGCTGCTCTGGTGATGACCACAACCAGTGGGGACGGTCAGAATATCTATTTCAGCTGTTTGTACCATGCCCTGAGTTAATGAGAAAGGGCATCGAGAGCATCTGCTATGAACCAGGGCTCATCGTGATCCAGGAGAGCACTGAGCAAGGACTTGCTGTTCTTCTGGACATTAAGAGAAGTTAAGTGGAAGGGCGGAATTGCAAGGATGTGTTCTGTTACATCTCTGTTCAGTGTCCCAACCTTACGCTAACACCTTGGCTGTGACTAGTGCATAATTATAATACATATTCCACTATCACTCCAATGCAAACAGGCATCTTTCTAATGTACCAAGTGCAATTTGCACAGCTGGCTCTCAGGACACGTGGGCACACACTCCTTTCCGTCCGATCACTTGTCCCCTGAACTCAGTGGTTCTTGCACCCGAAATCATGCTATGTCCAAAACTGAGCAACAAGAATGAAACCCTTTCTGCAATACCCATGATGAAGCATGTGTTTGGCATCTGCAGGCCAAATGCCACTTCCACTGAAGTCCAGTGGTTATGTTCTCATTGATTTAGCAGGAGCAGGATTTGACTCCGAAGCAGCCATCGCAGGTAACTGCAAGCCTTCCGTTTCCTGGGCTCCCTTCCTTGCTCACACCGATTCTGGGTTGGCTGTGCTATCAAACGGGCAGACAGGCATGTCAGAACTCATCTTAACTTCTGGCCTTAGGGCACTACTAGTAGGTAAATATTAAATGACACAAAACACGGACAGTCTAAGATGAGACTGGTAGAAAAGAACAGCTAAGCAAACAAACAAAAAAAGCCCCTGAATACATGTGTCTGTATAGTTATAAGACACAAGGAGTTTGCTTTTCTTCTATATTACACTGGTTCGAACTAATTCCACTCAGTGCTTAGGGACATGGTTTAGTGGTGGACTTGGCAGTGCTAGGTTGACAGTTGGACTTGATGATCTTAAAGGTCCTTTTCAACCTAAACAATTCTATGATTCTATGACTTATTCTCTGTATACATGGGCATATTAAAGTAAGAATTGACACAGCATCAAATATTCCCTGCCTTAGGAATTATTCCCAGCTGCTAGTAACACAGAAGGTCCATGAGAGCCTGGGAGAATGTATCCATATGCACGCTTATCTCTTCATTTCAGACCATTCATCATTCCTTGCCTGGAAGCAACAGTTAATTTACAATAACTCAATGTTAAGATGGCGGTTTAAAATCCTCTTGAGGATTGCCCTCGGAGAAGATTTTGTCCCGGCTCTCTGTAGCCACTGTAGATTCAGCTGAGCCTCTTTTGAAGTCACTTAGTTTTAGAGCACAATAGAAATAAAGAAAGAGAGAAGACCTGTAGCTAGTGCACATCCAAAACCAATGAAGGATCATCTCTCCAGTGCATTCTTTTGGAATTTCAGTAGTCACAGAAATTAGAGACAGAAAGGAAGAATACAGCCAGTCAGAAAATCCTGCATACAATGGAGATTATTTCCTATGGTTTCTGGTTTTGTCCAGACTAGATTTAAGTAACATATGACTCTTGCACAGAGTAGGAAATACTTCCAACTTAGAGTGGAGAAGAAGGTACCCCTGGGCTAACACCCAACAAATTGGACCTTTCTGAAAAAGCCATGTCACAACCAGACCTGCCTCCCAAACCTTCCAAACAGCAATCCAGATAAAATCCACAGGAAGGACCCTCTGAGCAGAGCTAACTATGGACTGTCTCGATATCCCTTGCCTTCCTTTTCTCTCTCTTACATTTGTTTGGACTCAGCTTTATCTTTTCATTTTAAGGACTTTACCTACCACCACATTTTACTAGTGTTGATGGCCCTTGCCTTTTATCAAGGACAATCTGCATCTAATATTTTGGAAAGCAATTATTTAAAAGTCTTCAGGTAGTGCTGCAGACAATGGCTGACATGCCATCTATGTAAATCAGAAGGTGTCTAAAGAGGGTGTTTACAAGCAGATTGCTGCTAAAAGTCTGCCTTGGTTGCAGATAACAAGGCTGAGACAATGACAGATTTCCTTCCCCTCGCAGCCAAGAGCAGCTCCCTCTGATTGGCTTCGCTGTGTTTATCCAGGATGCTGGGAGAGAGCAGGCACCAAATATGCAATTAATTGGCAGTTTGCAAGAGCATATTGCCTAAAGATAAACAGAGTGGGTGATCGTGTCGTATGTAAAGTGGCTGAGTGCTGCAGATGTAGTGTTGACCCAGTTTAAAAAAAAAGAGGGTTTTGTTGTTCTCTTGGTAAATAATTGTATTCAAATGAATACTTTTTTGCATGGTCCCTCTGCCCTTTGAATATTTTGTGTATGTAAGCCATTCCAGGTTCTTCCTTAATCTGGAAGTACTTAGTAAATTAAGAATTTGCTGAAAACTTTTACTGCTGACATCAGTGGAGCATTTCACCAATAGAAAATGTTTTGTGCAGGAGCAGACAAGTACATTGCAACGTGGTATTAATGGCCTTTACTCTTCCCAGCGGGTGTTTGGCAACCGGGAAGAGAGAAGACTGTTGGATCTGAGTCTAACTGGAAATCGGGTGATGTGAAAAGGAACAAAACTTCCTAGGACAGACACGGGTGTGTGAAGGAGATCAGGTCTAGAAGAGTCTAGAAGACTAAAGAGGAGGAATGGTTATTCAGGGAGGACCTGGAGCAGGGGCAGGGGAATGACTGATCCTCAGGAAATGGAGAGTGCTGTGAGTGGAGGGGACAGGCTACAGTTTCTAAATATAGGCATTGTCACACAAAAAGACACAAAGATGACATAACACCCACAGTCACGTAAGGAAATAAAGAAAATGATAAGGGAGAAGACTGAATGCTACTTAGGAGCTCAGGATACACACTGTGGAAAATACGCTGAGGCTGGAGAAAAGGAAGGGGAAAGGCAACTTGAACGTGATGCTAGACAAGTTGGGTAGCTTGAGAGACCTCAGGAGGGATATCTATGACATGATCAGAGCAGTGGCCAAACAAGTGCAAGACACAAATGCTAAAACAGAAAAGCTCTCACTTTCAGGAAAGAGAACGCATTAGAAGAAAAATCCTCGATGTAGGCTTTAAGACTTAATGTTTTGCAGAACAAAACAGAGGCCCACATGGCTACCATGCACAGCAGGAACAGACAATGAAAACCAATGGCCTCACAGGACAAAAGGACACTCACCTCTCTCATTTTTTATATTTAGTGCTATAAAACTAAAGACTAAACCATGTGACAAATCTCTCACTTCATTTTACTGAGATCACATTGACATTACCAGCACTGTTCAGATCGAGCAAGAAAACAAGACATGACCTGGCAACTTCTTTGCGAGGGACAATGCACAGAGATTGTATCTGGCCTGACCAATGTGATGACTTCAGAAATGCCTTTGCAGGAATTACTGATCCCATGGAGAGATTTTTACAGCATGCTTTGACTTGTTTTGCTTGATATTTTCACTTTGCCCTCAGCCTAGGCTGTGAACTGAGAGTGGACAGTTTCATGTACACTTCACACTCCACAGACGACGTCCTTCCTTCTTCTATGCTAAGGTGATTCCAGATGAATTCTTCAGGCAGGGATCAGTCCAGCTTCTCTTTGAATTCCCCTGAAGGACAGGCCTTAACCACGTGCCATGGAGCTTGGTGTTCCAGAAGCATGGTAAAAATTCAGCAGCATTTTAAAAAAACTTTTTCTTTTAGATCAAAGTTTCTGTATTTGGGTACCTAAAATTAGCTAGCAAAATAAGTGACATTTTATTCAGAAATGCAGAACTTCCATTGATTTTAATGGATTCATCACCCTAGAAAAGTAGGCCACTTATTTATGTACCTACATAAGCATTTGCATGCCTAACTTGAAGGAGCCAAGTTTGTAAACGATGACCTTACGTTTTAAAAATCATGAGACAACTCTGCACGCATCAGTCTGTTATTCCCTTTATTTCTGTCAGAAGTCTCATTTGAGAGGTAGATTTAAGCTGTAAAATGTGCCTTTAAAGTTTCTTGCAATAAGGTCTCCTCTGTTTAGCAAAACACTTAGGCACAAGCTTAATGTCCTCCTGAAGAGAAGCACTTCAGTGAATCAAGGCTAATAGCTTTCTCATACCCCTTCAGCTGAGATGGGGAACGAATCTTTGTCTCCCCACAGAAAATATCTGATCCTGATGGGAATGGCTCAGCAGCCTTGAAGACTGTTTCTGCCTCATCACTTTACCCTAGGAACATACTATAACGTCTTACAGTACTCAGTTCTGGAAAGCACAGCAAGCTAAACACCACTGAAAAAGCTGCTTCACATTCTGCAGCTATCAGTGTTTTGGCGGGGGGCAGGGAGGGAGGGGAAGGGGCAGCAAGAAGGAGGAAGATATTGAGCCAGAGGTGTTCCTGGGGAGGGCAGCTGTACGGCAATGAGGCACGATCCTTTTGCTAATGCACACGAGATGAACTCCTCAACCTGCTATTTATCTTGCAAGTTATCTATTTTAATCTTGTGCAACTGGGTGACTATGAACGGACTGCCATTTGGCTGCTTAAGGAAATAGCTATATAATTTAGCTCTGATTGTTTAAAGCACTTGGCAGGAAACAATAGATAAAAACTGACAGGACTTTCGCAGTTAACAATGCAAACTAATGAAGTGAAATACTGCTCAGAGAAATATTGTGATGGGTATCCACAGATTCAAATGAAGGAAAAGAAGTTGCAGGCTAGATTCTGCACCTCAGTCCCTCCGTCTTGACTTTGAAGAAAAGTCATCAGATCTGCCTTCTTTCTCTCTACTCTCCTGTCACGCTGGTTTGGTTACACAGCACTGTATGCAAGTTTGTAAAATTACACTAGTCTAAAAAATGCCCAGGAAGGAACCACAAATGAGCTCAGCTCAGATCTGCCACACTTTTGCTTTCCCACAGCTGTTACCAGCAGGCGTTCACCTGCGGAATGACACGGACCACTGAAGTGAAGCGATGGGGGAAAACCCTGAACTCGGACAAATACACAAGCAGCACCGAGCTTCCAGCATGAGCATTTGCGTGCAGGTGTGTTCACAGCAACAGTGCTACAGGAACGCAGCACATAGCCAGCACAGGCGTGGATGACTCTGACTGTCCAATTCACTCCTAAAGGCAATTGCTGGATATTGAACTTTCGTAGAAAGAGTTAGTGCCACTGCAAGACAGCTACAGGCACTTTTTATTTTCCTTTATCTCACAAATTGCAGCTCAGAGTCTGAATTATTCAAAGCAGACTCCACTGACAGCTTCTTGAAGCAGGGGGGCACACAGACACACAGATGGTAGCTGTAGTTTTCCCCTGCGCATGGTGTATCCCAATTCCCAAGTGTGTTTGACTGGACAATTAGTACAATTTGTTAAGCAGGCAGAAGGCAGCGAGGTGGAGCACACCGTGCTGTGCACACAGAGGGTGTTGGTACAGAGCTCCTCTCATCTTTGTGTCTTTAGAACAGAGGATGCTGCAGACAGGCAGCAGCCAACCTGCCCTGGCCAAGAGTACAGTTTACAGAATATAATGGTTTGATTATTTTTGGTCTCACCCACTGGCTCAGCCTAAATGACATTGGAGACCCCAAAGAAACTAATGATCAAAAGCACTACTGAGGAGGATTTCCCTGTTGTATATCTTACTGCAGGCAGGGTAAGATTGTCTCGGTGTGCTGTGAGGAGGTTCTATGCACGGAAGTAGGTTCAGTAACTTGATGACATATACTGTTGACTGTGGTAGAGTCCTTGGTAATCCCTAATACACAGCAATATTGCTGGCTGGTTGGCCACCCTCCATGCTACCAGCTTCCTTTCTGCCTTGACCACAACAGAGAGAGACATAAGGGTGCAGCTTTCCCAAAAAATCATGTGCAAACAGAGCATCTGGACTTTGAGGGAAGTTAAACACTATTAAATAATTTGGTTTCCATGGTGAAGGACTGCAAAGTTTCACTTACCCTAGGAAGAAGGGAGGTTTTCATTTTCTGGCCCCAGGTAAAAGTGTAAGGGAAATTACATCTGGTTGGGAGTGGAGACAACTTACTTGTAGAAAACTTAAAAAAAATTAAGCAGGAAAGTGGTACAGATATAGCAGAGTGCTGCCTGAGTAAAACCCAGTGTAATGCACCCTGGCCAAATTTTTGTTGCTACCTGTCCAACTTTTTCATACAACTCAATAAAGAACACCCTGACCTATGCTGGGGAACGTGCTGCAGCAGCTCTGAGGAGACAAACAGGCAAATCCTTTGAAAAGCATGAGAATGAGAATTGTGCCTGTGCGGAGAGCCAGCACAAGCCCCGTGCGGGGCTCAAAGCCCACTTAAACCCACTGCTGAGCCCTTCATCCCATCCCCTCACTCCCACTGGCCAGATTCATCAGATCTGTAGCCACACACAAGCCCTCTGCACATGCGTGAGTTTATCTGCTCTGAACAGACCTAGAGAGGCAAAAAGCATCTGTATCTGCTTTTAAAAGCATCTGTATCTGCTCCTAGCAGTCCCTTCCAGCATCAAGACACTGCATTCCTCAATACTGCAAGCTAAAGCTGTTGAAGTGAACATGAGACGTGCCAGAGTCCATATTCCTAATGGGAGCTGACACTGCCAGCACTGAAAATTAGATGGAAAGAAGTCCTCAGACAAGGAGACTAATTAAGAAACATAACTGACACTGGCAAATAGCTTAAAAGATTTTAAAAATAAAAAACTACAAGCATCCTCATCCCAGAAATAAAACACTCAAAAAAATCTTTACTTTTATAGGAGTCAGAGTTAATTTAAAAACAAGGAAATACTCTAAAGGTCACATGGATCTTTCTCATGCATCCATATACCTGAAAGTCAAGGCACCGTTTTCAAATTCCACTTGAAATTTTAAAGTTTACAGATGTTTCTGTACTCACTAAACTAGAGCTTCACAGGAAAAGGCAAACAGGGGCAGCTGGATCAGATCAAACACCATTTTCTAAATGGTAAGAGGCAAGAGTCTTGCTGCCTGGAGCACTGGCAGCCACAGGAAAGATACCATGAACTCTTTCTTTGGAACAGCTGCCCCTCTGCCCTGCCCAGACTTCTACACCCCAGGCACAAAAGGCTTTGGAGGTGTGTGTTCACTCCCTAGTTCCAGCCTCCAGCGGAGAAATGTCTCGCCTCTGCCGCAGGGGCAGGTGTCGTTTGGGGCTGGTACAGCCTGGCCCCACAGGAGGACCCCTCTACTTTAAAATTTGCTGCATTGTACAAATGTTCTCACCAGGGAATGTCACCGGCATTGTCTTTCAGCGTATTGTTCTCTCTGGGTTAAATATAACTTATGTACCATTCACAGAAGAAAACTATTCTTTGTGTGAGAAAATGCGTAGCAGGCTTTTAGTTTGACACTGTTGTTACCACACCACTGCAAAGACTAAAGAAACAACAATAATAGCAACCAAAAGTTTAAAAATATCTCTATGCATATTTCACTATGTCACAGAGATTAGGTGGGTGAAAATTGGGTGAAAAAAAGTCTTAAAAAATTGTTTTTGCTATTTTAATTGAAAATATAGGAGGCTTTTACTGTTTACCTATTCAATGACCTCATTTCAATACATTTTTCAACTTTTTCATTACACAAAAAGGGGGAAAACAGAAGGAAGGAAAGAAATAAAATCATGGCTTTTGACTAGTGAAAACTCAAAGCATGTCGAAGTTATAAAATATGATTTTATGAAAATGAGGGATGTTGTTAGTATTGACATGAATCAGGGTAGGTTCTGGAACGCTGAACAACTGTTACAGCAGGTACCACACACTGCCTTTCCAGCCTGCCTCGTACCTGCTTATATAAACTCCAGCATCCCACATGCGATTCCTTTCAGTCTCCGCTGGTGCTGCCCCTCTCACCCGTTCTGAGCGCTGGCACACCGTGGCTGTGCAAGTGATACTGTCCTGTCGCTTGAGCCAAGTGAAACAAAGCGTTTGAAGACTGCAAACCACCAAATTCAGTTTGGTGAATCACAGCTTGCGGCAGTCCATAAAGACCTCTGTGTCTCTTGTGACGATGATTAATCTCTCAGATATATCCCCAAAATCAAAGTTGCAAAGGCCCCTGACTGCATCCAAGCCGTGACAGTACTCCTGGGTCACTGGGGTATTAATGCTTCAAACCTGACACTCCTGAAGTCAATGACAAAGCTCCCATTGACTTGAAGGGCAAAGGAACAGACTGCGAAAGGCACGGACGTGGCTTGAGTTTCCTGGCTGTATTGTGCTGTCAGCTGCTTTGCTGTCATGAAGGGGGACTGTCCGTCACCCTGGGAGTACCAGAGGCTGTTTACTGGAAAGGAGCTCAGCAGCTGGGAGGGATCAGGGGCACCTGAGTTTCCACACTGACATGCAAAAGCAGTAGCAGTCGTAACAAACCATGAGTGGGTACAAAGGAAAAATGTCAGTGTATGTTTTCTCTGAGCAGACCTGTGCCTTCTCTTGTGTTAACCCATCACCTTCACCAATTTGCTAAACACGCAGGATGCACTAAGAGAGGGTTGAAAGCAGCCCTACGGCGTGAAGGTGACTGCAATGAGACAAAAGCACTTTGTCATGTCAGGCAGTGGGGTCAGATTCTGCGGTGGATGCTAGACAGTGGCTGGTAAGAGTTAAGCTGGAGGCCCCAGCTACAAGGACAGGTAGCCACAGAAGCCACACAGTCAGTGTAAATGTTCTCTCAGTGTTGCAAGCTCAGAGAAAGGCCAAGGGATATACGTGACCAAGCTCTACTGTGATTTCCCCAGGGGAGCTGAGAAATGCGTGGGTTTTTTGTGTTGTTCCCAATTTAATCCCTGCCAAGTCATTTTTTGTTAAAGTTAATGAAAATATATCCCCATACAACAAGGAAGACCAAAACTACACAGAATTAACCCCAGAGTCTGTCTAACGAATGTATTGTCTTCCCAGTAACAGTATAAGCGCAGAGTTTTACTGCAGTCATCGTAACAGAATCCATCACTACTGTGTCCTCTGGATGTCATTAATAAATAATAAATGAAACCACTCAGAAAGAAGGAGAAAAAATGTATCTCAGATTTTCTGGAGCACATTGAGAGGCCAGTGGCAGTGACAGGCACGAAAGGAAAGGTCTAACGGGACAAGCTCTGGGGAACACCAGCTTTGCAGTGTCATGGAGACAGGTAGAATGAACCTGCAAGCACAGGCAGCATCTGCTGGCTCCCCCCAGGTGGGCAAAACAGGCAGCAAGGCCCAGGCCCCGCTGCCTGTGGGCAGTGGCACCAGGCACCCCAACAGAATGGAAATAAAAGCACTGCGCTACAATGACAGCACCAACATTTGCCAGAGGAGGTCAATATATTTTTGCTGTCAGCTCGTGGGACATTTCTTTTAACATGGTTTAATTGGGTTTTAGCACTGGTGAAAGCCCTGGAGAGAGATAACTTGTGCTTAGTCACAGAAGAGTTATGAGCACTGACAATGGTAATGTCCCTCTTCACACAGTCAACGTACGAACCAATTCTCCCCTCTCTCTCTGCAGTCTGGCCCGGCTAGATCCGGGAGTTAATCCTCCCTTTTCTTTTTCTCTTTTGTTCACTACACAGTATTGTCCATCCCAAAAGTTCCTCTTCTCTCAGCGGGTGAGACAGGCAGGTGGTGTCACCAACTGGTGGCACAGGAAAGCTACTGGTGCCGAAGAAATTGCCTGGATCTGCCTGTCCTCCTTCCTCCCTCATGGGCGTTCACAACCTGGCCTGACCAGAGACCATCTCATTCTCTCCCTTCCACCCAGTCGCATCTCTGAGGGCCACGGCATATACTCTAGCTCTTGTCAACCACACTAATTTAAACCATCTTGCCATGAGTGCGGGGCTTGGAGGACAAGTTTTGACCACCACCCTACTTGTACTGCTCTCGAGCCAGCTTATCCCACCCTGAGCTACAGGAAAGCCCTGCATCCCAGGTAACTCCACTGACATCTTAAGCAGTAAATAAATAACAGGCATTCAGTCATTTCCAGAGATTTCTCTCCTAACCCCTACTCTTTCTCAGCTGCTTTATGCTTACCCTGACTCACAAGTATCAAAAAGAAGGAAAGAGTGAAAATAAACAGCAAGAGGACTTCCTTTTTTTAAAGACAAGTGATAAACTATTCTCAAAACAGCTGCTTGAATATTAACTAGGAAAGTAAAAAAAAACCCAAACCCAAAATACAGGCAAGTCAAACACATCCTGTTGATTGGAGAAAAATGTCTTCATCATCCTTTTCCAGTGAGGGAAAGTGAGTTACTTTTCATTTCCTGAACACTTCTTAATCCATGGAAGGTTCAAATTCATCATCCCAAACAGGGCTTCAGCCATTTCTCTGCCAGTTCTGCCCTGCCTCTCTCTAAGAACCTCAGTCTGTTGGAGCTTCGTTGCAGCCATTTTCCTTGTTTTAGAAAGTAATATTCTTGAGAAAAGTGCAGCCCCACATGCAGCAACAAAAGGGTTATTTTCACCCCCACATATGTAATGGTCAATGAATTTCTTTACTGTAGCCTGAGATGGGATTTCAAAATGTGTCAGATCTTTCCAAGATCCTATTCCTCTTCCCGTTCCCTACCCCACCCTTTGCTCATCAGAGTGATCCTTTGGGGAGGCTGAAACTGAAATCGACTTCCTTGCCAAAGAGTTTTCCTTTTCACCACCTACACTTCCACTTGCGCTCACAGGAGGCCCCTGGAGCGCACTGCCGCTGGCACTCGTTCCTGCTTAGCAAATGCACCTTGTTTGACTGGGACTAAAAGTGGAAGAAATCTGCTTCACATCAGTTTTTCTGACTTTGGTTTGCGGGAAGGATATTTTTTCTTAGAGGATGAGTCTGTTTATTGGCTGGGGATATTTCTAATGCATTTATTTTCTGTTATTGTGAATTTGGATAAGTGGCATCTCCTTCCTCCTGACAGTTGCTGGCAGCATGCTGTAAAAATATGATTAATTAAAGTGTGACTATGAATCCACTCAGAGGCTTAGACTTTTCCTCCTCTAACATTAAACAGAGAAAGGGCCATTTAACAAAGTTCAGATCTTGAAGCAGATTTCAAAGTACACTGCAGTTTAGCTCAGCATGACTAGGAGGTTCAACTTTCAACATTTAAAAGCTATGAGCCCTTGGAGAGAAGAGACTTCTGCTTCTGGTCCAATCCCAAATATAGAAATAAATAAATAACAGATAAAGAACCAAGCCATGCTCAAAAAGGACTTCAGCAGCACAGCAGAAATACACTGGTCACCTGAGGGGCTCCTTCTTAGTCTACGTGACATTTTTACCTTTGTAGACAGTTCAGCCACAGAATACATGCAGTCCTGTTGCACTGAGATTTTAGATGAAAACAACATATTCTAGCTCTTGCTCTGTGAGAAGCCACTGGAAATCCTGGAAGACCTTAAAAAATGAGCAGTATAGTTCTGGAAAAAGAGATACAACTTTACTAAACTGAAAAATTTGAATTTCCTAACATGGACTTAAAAGGTACTACTGAATCTTTAATGACTCAATATAGAGATGGCTCAATCTGAGAAGGGCTGAAGGTCTTCCTTTGAAGAAGTCAAACTTAAAAAAAGAATTAAAAAAAAAGTCTACTATATTCCAAGGTCACAAAGGGTTTCATGAAACTCTGTATCCCTCCTGACTCTGACTTCCTAAATGATAGTCACTTGTTCATCCAGAGCACCTACTTGAAAGTGAACATAATTAGCTGGGGAAAGGAAAAACATGCCAGACTAAAAAAGTCTTTCTGTAACAAGAGGTTGCGAGGAGCAATGTGCTGCAGATACAGATGGAAAATGGGCTATTTATTTATTTCAAGAACACAGCATTCTTATTCATTAAATGTTACTTTTCAGCTTTACATGTTTTAAGCTGTTTGTTATTCTACAGCCTTCTGACTGGCTTGGAGGAAAGGATGAAGAATGGGAAGCACCGGCTTTGTTACCTGGTGGTATCTGTGGGGTCAGTTACTAGCCCACTTTTCCAAGCTAGCTCTCATACTATTTATTTCCCATGTCCAGTATCATCCTCAGCCCCCACAGTCAGCTCCTCCGCCTGCACCACTTTTCAGATTACCACCCAGATACTCCCCTAGCGAAAAATTTTCTCTTGAGAGCCTTAATGAACAGATTAAACCTCTGGTTTGAATGCTGAATGCTGCAGGAGACGACCTGCTAGACAAAATGTCCCATTTTAACACGTCCAGGCCAAGAGGAGTCTCCAGCACGCACAAGGCTCAGAGGTTTTAAAAATGGCAACTGAGTTGTATGACACAACCCAGTGCTGGTGTAATCAATGCAAAGCTGCTGCCCAAACTCTAGGGGCCGGCAACCCACCATGCTGTACATGCACTGCCTAAACCTGTGTTCTTGTCAAGCCTACAATCAAATGTCACATGAAAGAAATAGCCATTTGCTTCATAAAAAAAAAAAAAAAAATCAATAATTCTCTTGTTAGGCAAGAACACAGGCTATAGTAAAATGCCTGCACAGATAAACTGTTAGGCAAAGCCATAAATTTAGATGGCACAAGACTAGGAATGAAAATTTAAAATGAAACATTTGAAGTTTGGGTGAGGGTAAAAAAAATATAAACTCTTTGAAAAGACTGTAGTTATTAGAGATTATAAATCTGCATGCTAATTTATGTGATTTCTATTGACTTTTTCTTTCTAATTCAGTTTTTATTCATTTTATTGCATGCAGATAAATTCTAGATAAGAGCACTGTGATGTGCAGAAGGCTTAATCCAACAGAAACCCCATAATATGCAATTTAAGGATCTCAGGTTCATTAATAATCCTAGGAGCATCTTGTTTAATCTAGTCTATTTGCATGGGACTGAGTACATCTGAGCGAGACAGGGTACGGCAGACATTGCCTTCCCTGTAGAGACACCCTTTGGTGTGCCCGTGCCAGCCACCCTGTGGGGATGGAGCTCCTTTCCAAGGGCATTCTCCATCCTTTGTCCATTTACTGGGCAGGTAAAGACTGGACAATCCTAGAAAGGTCTGTTTCCCAGAGATTCCATCATGATCTGTCCTCTCTGCAGACATTTTGATAAGAAAATAAAATTAATACCTAAACACTATCTTTCTCATCAATCCATCGATTCACCTCCTGGCAGTTTCAGGAATAAATTAGATCAATATGAATTATTGTGTGTACAAACAGATGCCAAATCACAATATGCTATGATCAGATCAGATGGCTGTTTCCTAGAAAAATAGTATTTATCCATATTTGGTAGAGAAGGTGCATCTGCTCATCAAGAACCCAAAACAGGTAAGTCTCCCAGTGAGGCTTGGACATTGTAACTGTTTCATGGACTAAATCCTGAAAAGAATTGGTTTTACTCTGGGAAACAAATACTTTTTTTTTTTCTAGTTCTGTGCTATATCCAACTGCTTGGATAGCCTAAAACTTCCTCAAACTTTAGAGCTTTCAATGTATTGGCAAGAGTCAATATTTTGTGGCCATGACCCATTTCTAGTTTTGTCCATGAAAGACAACATTGGAGGCTTATACAAGAGAACCCAAAAGAAAAAACAAAGACCACCGCCCCTAGCTAACATTTGCTAGAGAACAAAGCACTGCCCACAGGCTAGGACATTCAAACAATATGCACCAATACATTCTCCCAGTCTTCCACCCAGAGCTCCCTTTCCCCCATAAATCTCCCTCCTCTCAGACCCTGCTTGGGATCCTCAGGCGCTAATGGAAAGCAGAAGAGACCTGTTGGGTGACTGATTCCTCCAGCACATCCTCAGGGACCGTGTCAGTGACAGGAGAGCTTTCACTACTTCTCCAGGCAGCCTGCTCCAGGCTGACACATTGGCATATGCAGGTAATTTCCTGATGCCTGGATGCCTGCATCTTCCCACCTTGTCCCATGTTTATCTGTCAATTATCCACCCTAAATTCTTTCACCTCCCCACTGTTGACACCCTTTAAATACACGGTTATGACATTCATCCTCTGTTATCTCTCAGCCAACCTAGATAACAGAACTGGCTGTGCTCCGTGCTCCATTCGGCTTCTCAAGAACTTATTCAGACCAAGATTCCCAAACTCTGAATTTGATCCTATCAAGGGGCTATGTTTAGATCACACATCAGGGCCTCATCAGATGCCACCCCAAAGAGCATCCATCACGGCTTTATTCTACTTTGCTGCCTCCAATCTAGCTTGTTAACGATTCCCAAAAATGAGTATATTTTAATTACTGTTTTCTGAGAATTGGGATTATTTTCCTTCTAAATGTACTCGTCTGATTATCTCCAGGATGAAATTCATTTGGTTAATTACCATCCTTTTAATTTGTTTAAGACTATGTTTCTGTTTCCTGTGCTATAACACCTCCCTGCTAGCTCTGCCTGCATTTATTCAGTGTCTGACAGACCTCCATTTCGGGGAACAAACAGAAGATTTCCATAAAACCACACACCAAATGAAGCCTTGCAGGCAGAGCCTGCGACCTCACCTAAAATCCAGTGTAAGAGAGAAACATCATTCAAACGTACACATTTATTGCTCATGTTTATTACTGGAAGTCCCAGTCCTGCCCTAGGGCTCGTGCATGGCTGCACCGGCTGGCAGAGAGCTGCCAGCCGTGGGCAGGGACGAGGGGCTTTCCTGACATCCAGACTTGCGAGGACTCACAGCTTTTCCCCCAGTGTTCAAAAACCTCCCCGGCAGTGAGACAGGGTTTACGGCAGAGCGGAGCCTTCTAGAGAATGCGCAACAAAGGCTTCATGGCGGGAAGCCCACCCGCAGCCACCCCGGACCCTCCCTCAGCTGCTGCAGGTCCTGCCTGTCCCCAGGTACCGTCACACCCTAGGAGCACACCGAGGTCTCACACAAGGCTGCCCCAAGGGCAGCCGCCACCAGTCTGGTCCCCCATGCTTTTGGCCTCCCCTCTCTGGGCATCCCACACCATTGGCGCCTCCCACACTCTTGGCCTCTACTCTTCTCAGCCACCACCCTCGGCCTCCCACACTCTCTGGGCCTCCCGCACCCTCTCAGCCTCCAATTCCACTTCCATCTGTATGAGTAGTCCAAGATATCCTCCTGTCAGACACAATCTTTTATAACATCTCACTCATTTGCCAAAACCCAGCAGTTTTGTACCTAATGCCCAGCTTACTCTATCATTGTCTTATTACTACCCCGAAACAGAGGCAGATGAATTCCAATTTCATTATCAGGATCTCAGTTCCAGTCAATGACGCACATACTGGAAGAAACGTAATGTCATTTTATTAGTTTTCTAAACTCTCCTAATAATAAAAAAAAATCAGCCACGAGTAATGCAAATGAGACCAATGGAGACATTAGGAGAAATGACAAATATTCTTAAGCCAATGGAAAAGCTTCCCAAAAGGAAAGGTCAGGGCACCTAATTAAATTACAGACATAGACTTGAACTACAGTAACACTAGAGAGCATCCAATGGATCGGGAAAAAATAGAGAGCTGTACATGTTTACTGCTACATGTATAACACCGACTGTCCCAGCTGCGTGGACACGTGCCTTGTTCTCACTGTTACCTTAGCAAGGACAATTCCCCTTTTAGTTTACGGGAAATTTGTACAGCAGCTCAGGACGTTCTCCCAGGGCTGCACCTCGAGTCCGTGCCTGTGTCCCAGCACAGCCCCTGTGCCACCCCAGCCTCGGCTGCACCCACGTTTCTCTTCCGTGCCAACATATTTCTGTCTTATTCAGAAAGCTGTTTGTCCCTTAATAGGGCAAACTTTCCAACTAGCTTTGTTGTTCTGCAAATTATGGGCTATAAAGAATTAATGGCTGAATATAAATCAATTTAGTTCACTGAGAGAGTATGTGTTTTATGTGGTAGAGGTTTTCAAAGAAAAGTAATTAGTTGGTTTGGCATTTTAATCTTCAGAAAAATAAAGAAGTTATTTTGCTGGTAAGAGGATGTGTTTGAACACATCAACATAAGCTGTATTTTCTGAAACTGTGTTAAGACATATTATTTATTGGCTAGATGTGGCATAGCTGATAGTTATTTCTATTGTCTCAAGAAGATTCTTTGTGATTTCACCTCAGAGTCTGCATTTTACTTTCCAAAGTACCCGAGTACAGGCTTTCACAAAAAGCCAGGTAAGTCCATTTCTCTCCCAGGTAGGCTGCTTCTAGGGACTGTTACAAGGAGATGGAACAAATGAGATGGAGGTCACCGATTCAGACCTGACCTCGGCTGCAGACAGGATGGCGGGCGCATCCAGCAGCTGTTGCACAGCCTGCGAGAACCCAGTCAGAGGGTCTGGGGCCTGCTTTTAACTAATGGGTGTTCACCCGCCACTGCGCCGTGGCCGGCTCAGCAGCAGGGCTAATGGCTGCGAGTGAGGCCTGGCACGAGGGGCTGCACCCTGGCACGTCCGCCCTGGCGAGCCTGCACTGTGGCTGCTACAGGTGTGGCTGCTACAGGTTCCTCCATGGCTGAACTAGGGACTGTCCACCTGGCCGCTTTCGGATAGCAGCAAATACGTACCAGGGAAACAAAAATACTTTTCTGCTGCCTGCTTCTGAGGAACAGACAACCTTGTTCTACACTTAAGAGCCTGAAGGAGCTCCGACAGACCATGCGGCATGATTCAGAGTGACTGACCCACCTCCTGGGGACTATTGCATAAGATGCCACTTTGCAATTTGTTTTCCTCCCTAGTTGCAGCGCGAGTATCTGAAGCCGAAAGGCTGTGTTGTGCTTTGTGAGAGAATAAGCCTGTCCCACTTGTGAGTCTCATATTTGCCCCCTCTACATCCGTACCATACAAAAAAAAATTCCACCTTGCTCCATTTGTTGAATTTCACACATTAACACCCTGGGTGTGTTTAGCAGAGACAAACCAACGGTAGCTTGCAATGCATTTGAGTTTGCTTTCCCCCTACTCCACACTAACGACTCATTTAACAGCAGCACAGCAATTAGAAAATCGATATTCCATTCAGACATGAACGTTTCATCTAGAGCATTACTTAAGGAACATCTCTTGCAGCCTCATCTTTGCCTGGACAAAAGATAAGGCAGAAAGGACACTCTGGCGTTAGGTTATCTGATTGATTTAAGATGATTTCTCTGAAGGCCCACACAGTATTTGCAAAATGTTTCAGACTAGGTATAGCCAGTGTGGATATGACATTCTACTAATAAGCACCTCTGTGTGAGGGAGTGTGCATATAAACACAGTTGCAGAGAAATGCAAGCTTGCTTTATTGTTTAATATCATACCACCCACCTGAATAAAACAGAGCCTGACACATGTCATAAGGAATTACTCAAAGAATGCAAGGCCCTTAGGCATTGAAGCCCCATTTGTATTCCAGTCGTATTAACCAAAAATAAAATAAATAAGTAACAATCACATCTTCTTTGCTATGAAAGGATTTTCCAGCCATTCAAGCGCTTACTACATTGCTGTTACAAGCTTCCTTACTGGAAGTGCAAGGGCAGCAAAGGGGAAGAAAAGCAGAGACAAAGCGAACAGCAGAAATCACAATGGAGAAATTATTCTGATTTGCTGCATTTGAGTTTGTGCTGGAAGACTACAGCACTCGCCCAGCACAGCCTCGCACACTCCCGCCCCAGTCCCCAGTCGGACGCAGCGCAGCAGCCCCGCCGTCTTCCCTGAATTCTATAATTAGTATCAGTGATTATTCAAGCAGGATTCAAAACACTGCCCATCTGCAGAGTCTGGGGTGGGAGCAGTCTGTTTTATTTTCAAGTTATTTAAAAGAAGAGCTGTAATTGCCAATTGTTGTTGTGGAAAACCACACCCTTGCATGCAGACAAGCAAGGATGGTAAGACACTGTGTGGACTCGGGGAAAGTCACCACCTTTCCCAGTCATTAGAGAGAGCAGCAACAGCAAAAATTCCCTAAGCTCAGAGCAAAACCAGCCACATTCCTTCCCACCTTCTCCAGAAAACTGAAAATCAGATATATGTGTTACTAAATTAAGTAGCAGGAATTCCTTCCGCAGGGAATATTTGCGATGAAAGCTGTACAATGCAGACTTCCCTAATCCATCCTACATACTAATTCCCTGGTTTGTTTGCGTGTGTATGTGTGTGTTGTGTAAGCCATAATTATGCAATCTCACAGTTTACCATTGAGCAGATTCTCAGCTTGTTACAGCTCAGCAACAGACATGAGCTTATGACCATAACAGAAAGGCTAGATTTTTCTGCAAGCTTACTGACATGGAATAACGTGACCTCTTGTACCATGGAAATGGGCAGTGCAAAGATGAGCTCCAAGAAAAGGGGCCACTGCTGGCAAAAATTCCTAGCAATGTACTTGGTTCTCTTGCTACTTAATGCAAAATGAAGCTTACCATTGGAGCGACATGTAGAACCTTTAAAATAGGTCTGTGACGAGGTTGCTATGAATTGGATGCCATGACACAGAAAAATTGGAGTTCTGTGACCTCAGAAGCAGCACAACAAACAACTACACAGAGCTAGACACTTGAGAGAGATAAAACATTTTCTAGTGTACTTTTTGATACAAATGGTGGATAAAATCACTGGACAAAACAGCCCATCCTAAGCAATCTTCATGAACTGCTGGATTTGATTTTTTTTTTTTGGTCAGGTGATTAGTCACTCAATTTTTCAACAAAAATATAATGAAGAATTCTTGGTGGATTTTTCAGGTGAGACAAAATGAGTATAATTTTTAAGGTTTACAAATAGTTGTAAACAATGGTCAGATTACAGGAATAGCTGCAATGCCGGTTCACAATATTTATTAGAGTAAGAGTTTACTAATGACTGTTTCAAACAGTTGGCCTGCCCTAATCTCCATAGAGGTATACAATGGGTTTTGAAGATCTATTTATGTTTAACTCGATTATAAGGATGAACACAGTTAGGAGGAGTCAATTTCTCCAATATATTTTACTGATACCAAACCGTGTTATTCTTTATGTACCAAATACCAATAGCACAAATCAAATTTAATCCTGCATTCTTTATGCACTGACATTTATAGAAAGAAAAAAAATGTAAGAGGAAGAAAAGTGTCCAGAAAAACTACTCAGAGCTGAATGATGCTTTTTCAGCTTATTGGTGACAAGGTCTGTGGTTTTAATACATCACACAGGAGAAAATAAAAATGCCAGAGATGCAGGCGATACAGAACTCATCCTATTCTGAAAATACTGACACGTTGCTCTAGCCTGTAACTTACTGGAGTCAGAAGCAAGAATGCCACGTGCTGATCTGCAGCAAAGCAGGATAATGCGCTGGGTGAAATCAGGTACTGTGGAATTATCTTAAATGTTTAAGGGAATTTGATACTTCCAAAACCTTCAGGCTTATGATTGGGTTGGTGGAATTATTTAGGTCAAGTCCTGGTTTGCATTTTAATTAAAAAAAAAAAAAAAATCTAACCTTGAGTTTCAGAACACCAAGGCCAGGACAGTTAGCTCAGGCAACTATTGGTGAGTCTTCCAACCACAGGTAGTAGTGTAGGACTAAAGCAATTAAGAGTTACCATTTGGTTGCCTGAAACCAGCCTGGTGACCTGAGTCCAATTCTCAGCAGCAGGTGCCTAATCCTCAAAGAGCCACCGGCCCAACTCACAGTAATTGACAGTCTCCCCGGGGCACGCGTAGAATGAACGAGCAGTGGGGGACAAACCAGCCTGACTGCCATTCGCAGAGGTCTCTGTGGCGGGAGTTCAAGGCATGTTGTCTGGGAGGCGTAGGAAAAGCTGCCATCACCACATATGCTATACCTGTCGTGAGGATAGAGAGAGGAGATCCCCAAGCTGTCGGTCAGAGCTACATTCCTACAGAGGATTTTTTTCTTTTCTAAAAGTTGTTATTGGAAAATGTCACTATTCATTGCCAAGAGTTCCTATGATGCAGTAACTCTCATTACACCTAAGCCCTCTCAGCACAAAATAGCCACACACTGATAACCTGAATATATTTGCTGCAGCTGCTGTTCCATAGACTGCACTCTTGTACAGTCAGGTTATTTTACATGCTTATTAGCCCCATTATTTTATAACTCATTCCTCTGTGTAATGCTGACTCTATATCACTTCATTTTAACAAAAGGTTATGTTCCCCTGAGACAAGAAGGGATGAGGAGTCTCAGAGATGGAAAGGGAAGGTGGAGTAAAGGCAGCAGGTCGTGTTGTGCCTGGGGCTGAGGAAGCACCTTGCAGCCCGGGAGCCCTGGAGCCTCTGTCCCCATGGGAGCCCTGGAGCCTCTGTCCCTGCTGCTGCTCCTCTTCTTGCTCTGGAGGGTCCCCTCAGAGAGCTCTGCCCTGGACAGGTGCTCCCAGGTGAGGAGGTGCGAACGAAGCGGGAGGGAGGCAGCCTGCACCCTCCTGGGTGCTAACCAGGAGCACTGCACTCAGACGCAGCGCACTCTCCATCTGCTAGGGCGGTGGGGTTTGCTTGGCCCACGCCACTTCAACGTGTCTGAAACGCCACGGAGCTGTGGCACCCGACAGAGACTTACAGCCACGGCACTAAGGTCCCCGACGCTCTTGCTCTCAGCCATCAGCAGCATTCACGCTAACGGCCTGACCACCCTGGAGAGGGAAAAGGTGCCAACAGTTGACAGTGTGCTGCTGCACACATTGCTCGAACCAGGTATCCTTGTACTGCTCATTCAGTAACGCTACCTGCTGGAAAGTCTTCCAGCAGCCAGCCAGCCCCTGTCTTGTCCCTCCTCCTCCACCCCAGAATTTCTCTTACGGTCCCAAAAGTGCAGAATCTGGATGCTACCAAACTAACATCTTCACGTTTCTCATGTTTCAGTCTTTCTCAGTTGCAGCTCCCAGCTCCCCTAAGACACCTGTCTTACAGGTGCACAGAACATATACACCAGTGCTTTCAAGAAAAACAGGTGCAGAAAAGGTATTTCTTCCAATGGCGCACTAATGTACACGTGCAATACATTAGGGAAAGCCTCAAGAAGTGATATAAACCATGGAAAACAGTCTAAGAGGAGTCTCCTTAGCTGGAAAAGACAAGGAGAGACAACATGACAAATGTCCCCTCAGCAAATTATCAGCAAATAATGCATGGTAAAATGAGAAATAAACCGTCTGTTTCTATTCACTGTCTTTTAGTAAAATGGCCAAGGAATAGATAATAAAGATGAAAGATAACTAACAACAGATTAAAAAATGTTAGTGATCTAAATTATGTATCATACATCTCACTGTGTCTGTGGAACTCATTGACACCAGATGTAATTCAGAATAAAAACTTTACATGACTCAAACAGAATTATTATTTTTTAAGACCATGAAACTTTTTATAACATTCAGAAGAGAGAACCAAGCTCTCGAGTAAGGGAATAAGCCAACTGCGAACTGGCACCAGGCACTGGGCTCCTTGGGCCATCACTCTTGACGTGCTCCTGTCATTCTGTTTTCTCACTCCCCTGCTATCAAAACGTTTGCTCTAACTGAGGGTACGTGGAGGTTCTGCTGGTTGTGTGAGAGGGCTGGAGCTAAGGCTAATAAAGTGAGTGATAGCCTCGACATGACTGACTTTATCTGGGGAGGGCAAAGACACCTTGCCTTGGTTTATACAAAGAGAGAGCTTCAGATATAAAGGCATCAAGCAAGAAAACTTCTCTCAAGTGCACGTCAAAACAGGTACAAGAGGACCATGATAATGAAAAAAAGACAAATAATTCTTTGCCCTTTTCTTGCAGGTTTCACTCAAGGACCTGGAATTGCTTTATGAATACGTATCATGGAAGCTGCCAACAGTCTTGGGAAGCAGCAATGTTATACAGAGAATATGAGCCACATTTAAGAGATGGGAATTAAAAAAAAAAATCAAATGTAGATGATGATTTTTCCTAAGTTACATGTTCTGTTAGAACATGTTAAAACAGAATCAAAATTATACCCACTCTGTAGGGCTCAAATGTCTGTGTAAATGAAGCCAGGAGTAACTAGTTAAAGGAAGAAGGATTGAGAAGATTAATATTAGCTAGACTTACTTCCCTAGATGGCTCATAGAGCTTATAATAGAACAGGGATGCAAGAAAGCAATTAAAAGAACTAACTTAGAGATTTATTTAAGTGCTGAAGGTTTGCCAGCATGTACCTCTAAATTCTTCTGCAATGCAACTGGGCCCCTTCCTCTAGGGACTTTCTAACAACCTTTCAGACATCAGGATAATTATTGCAAAGTGTGACCCAGACTGTGGTTACTGGTATAATCAAGAAAACCCCTGGAGGTTTCAACATTAGACACCATCTCACGGTGAAGCAGCCTTTCAACTGTTGGCTAACATTTTTGTAATGACTGAACTTAAAATGAAACTAAACCTAAAATTCTCTGCGACTGGGCGATGCACCCAGTGGGTTGGGTTTTACTTTGTCTGCTGCAGGACTGCTTACCCAGACAGGCTTCGGTATCCATTATGGATCTGCCACAACTGTAATCCCTAGAGGAGATTCCTGGCAAGGAGCACACTCAAGGAGTTAGAAAGGGGAGAAGACAGATAATGGATGGAGAGAGACAGTATCTAAACGCTCTTATCGTAAGGGTAGGATATGGCTGGTGAAGTGTTCCTGCTTTGGCAGACTGGGCACTGCTGTTCCCTCGCAACATTTTCTAAGCAAAACTTGCTCCCCTGATGTTTCAACTCCCCAGATTGACTGAGTGTTTTATCGCTTTGGGAAGCTTAAAGACTGTAGTGGATTTGCTAGTTCCTGGTGCACAGGGAACTTCCACTGCTGGGATATAAATCCTTGCTTGATTCTAACATGCAATCTCCAGTTTAAGCAAACAGGGAGTAAGGAAAGAAATGAAATACTAATTGCAATCCAAATTGCTCCATCTTCTATCCACCCCCTGCCTACCCTCCTCCCTGTTCCCTAATCCATAAGGTCTGAATGATGATCAGTGAATAATTAATTCTGGGTGAGCTGGAGAGGTTTCATGCAGAGAGCCTCTGCAGATGCAATATCCAGTTCGGGAAACGCATGGCTAGCAGTCGGCAGTTCCCCATCGGTATCTCTGGGTATCCAGCACCCACCAAGGCACTCCATGCATGCAGCCTGTGTCACTCCACTAATTACACTTTGTTGGTCAAACCCTCTGTGCTCACCAACATAGACACTGCACAAACAACACATACTGCCACATTTACTTAAGAGCATTAGTAAAAGGTATAGTGAAAATGCCACAATATAGGGCAATCGTGAACAATGCCATGTCAGTGATTAAAACCACTAAGGTATAGCATTAAAGCAACCACTTCAGCATGTATCAAAAGAAATTAAAAATGCTGCAATGTGGTTTTTAAACCATGCAAACTGGATCTTCTGAAAGCACAAAAGTTAAATTAAAAGAGAGCTCAAAACCAGCCAAATTTCATACCTCAGTATCCTCCATTGATTCAGAATGTGAATGTGTAGCAGAAATGATATACTGCAAATGTCTCTTCCCTTTACAACAGTCCTAAGCTGAACCTCTTGGTCCAAGTACCACCAAATTCAAGCAACTGGCAACTTGAATTCAAATTATCTTCTTAGTGTGTTTTAGCAATAGCCAGGACTAAAATTGTTCATATGTCACAAGGCAGCAAGAAACATTTTCTATTGTGATTGAAAATGCCGAATACCTCACACACACACACACACACACACACATGCCAGACTCTTCATATTGCAGACTCAAGAGAACTGGATAGCTGAGAAAAGTCTCGAAAGCATCTGTGTTTCACCTTGCACTGGTTGCAGAATTGGTCTTTCTTGTGCCTGGAGGGAAATCGAGCGCGCAGTGCGATGGCTGGTGAGGTAGCAATATGGGAGGCATCTTACCCCTCGTCAGGGAAATGTCACATCCTGGCTCACAAAGAGTCTGCCCTGCAGCCTGGATTCACGTCCCAACAGGACGGCGCTTGGCCTTCGTTAGGGCCCAGGAGGATTATGCCCAGCCAGAGGATAAACAATATATTCCAAGATGAGCTAATAGCAGCCCTCAGCCTTTCATTTCAATTCTCAGAAGCAATGCATTTTTATCATTTAAATTTTATCATTTAAAGTGTTACTATATAGCAACGAACACATACATAATGGAACAAATGTCCCCACACAGCAAGGACAGCAAAATATTAATTATTCAAGGTACATACAACAGAGTTATGTAAATCATTTGGTAACTACCGCAGGACTGCTTTGCAGAGGGACTCCTATGGGGAAGAAGCACTGAATGGTTCAAATAGGGGTTGTGTATAATCTCTCATGTAGCAGCAACGGAGCATGGGGGGCTATTGTACAGGGCCAACATAATCCCAGAGACATTTGTCAATGCGAGCAAAGGGGACAGTCTGATATAATACCTATGGCTTTATAATTACTAATACATTTACATCATTTTGTGAATGAATGCCACCCTCCTGCATGCTATCAATCATGTACAATGCATACGACATCCCTTTCTCATATAATTACTTATATAACACGTGTGGATTAGAGCTAAATTCATATTTCTGGCTTTAATTCAAATCAGTTAAGTATTTTTAAACAAATTATACTTTAATTCCAGCTAAAATGTACTGGTTTAATTCAGCTAAAATCAGTTCTTGCTTCTTTTCATCACACCTGACTTGAATTTTGCTGAAGAGAACCTAAGTGAGACATTCTGTAGCTGTACTGAAAATTAAAATTATAAACACTGCCAACCAGATAAACAAGATCATAATATCAGTATCATAAGAAGATATCCATACGGGAACAACCGACTTGCAATCTCCCTAACAATAATTTAAGAAGAGGCTCCATATCATAAGGTATTATTAAAGAGTATGGTAAGGAGGAAGGACAGAGGAGAATATTTTTCCTCAGTCTGTTTTTTTCTTCCCTCCCCGCTGATGGATGAACTTGACATAGTTATTTTATATTCACAAGTCTCGAACATCATTACATCCAGCGCTCTGTACAACTAACTGCCAGCAGTGAGCTCAGCGCACAGGCTGCCTCCAGCTACAATCAACGGATTTCTGTGCACGACCACTGCAATATGAAATCGGATAACAAGACATACATGTCAAACATCTGCGTTTTCCAGCTCTCTGAACAAAGGCTTGAAAACCTTGCCCACCTCAGCTGCTATGTGTTCACCTAAAACTCTTTGTCCCTCACACAGATTTTCCAATCAAGGTTTTGCAGAGTTTCAATAAAGAACAGAGAGAAACTTGGTTTTAAACATTTTCTCCTTCCAGGAGAGAAAGACATTTATTGCTAATACTAATTGCCAATTGTTGTGGTTTAACCCTAGCCAGCAACTAACACCAACAGAAATGACAGAGCAGAGGACAGAAAAATTTGATCCATCAAGCAATGTACCTGTCCTATGAGATGGGAAATTCCATTTTGAAAGATGGAAAACTGAGGCAGATGCCAGGTGGATATCCCTCCCCAGTGTCCACACAGTGCTGGGGGCAGAAACTGAGAGTACAGTTAGACATTGTATCTCGTTAAATGCAACTGCACACTGACAATGAAAGGAAAGGTCCTTTTTCTGCCATCTTCCCATTACTCTGCAGTTACATGAGTTGGTTCAGTGCCCTAACCAAACAGAAAATCACCCCCCTAAATAATAATTACCCATCGAATCAGCTTTCTGATCTTCGTAAGATTGCATGATGACTGGATATGCTGCAAGAGGAACACGTGGCCAGGAGGGAGTGGCCTGGGGAAAGCAAGACTGTTCCTCTTAGTTTTAAAGTAACGTTTTCATCATGAGCAGTTTTCGTTGTGTGCCAGAATGTTTAACCCTGGGATGGAAGTATCTTAGTTTTTATTGTAAACAAATAATAATTAAAACAGCAAACATAATAGTCTAGAACTAACAGACAGTGTCTTCTTGTATAAAAGCTGTAGTGATGGCATTTTCTTTCTCTTTTTTTTTCTCGGAGTTTATTGACATGAAGAGTAATGCTAATGTAATTGCACTGAAATTCATGCACAGGAAAATCTCACCAGGGCAAAGTCAGAATAAATGGTCTGTTTGGAATCAAAATATTAATGCAATGGAGTAGCAGTATCTGTCTTCGATCTGAAGAATATCAAGACACCATAAGCCACAATGCAACTTAACTGTCACCCTCGCTCAGAGTCTTTGCTGAAAGGACACGAACAGAACTATCTGCTTGTAACCCTGAGGTGTACACTGATGCACCACAACATCGTGTCTGCCAGGCAATGGCCAAATGAGTCAATAATATGTATTCAGACTGTGAGAACAGTAAAATGAAAGAAAGCATCCTTCTATCCATTAATCAACCTGATGTTCCGCTGCAGAAACAATGCCTTCCGATTGTCAGCATTTACCAAACATTCTTCAAATGCTAACCATCTGCAGCTGTAATACAATGCTTTGATTACAAACGTCAAAAAGATAGAGCATAAAATTAACTTCTCCTTATTTAGTAGGTTTAGAGAAATGTGGCTTCACGCTACACTAATTCAGTGCCCTCAGTATGAAAACTCCCCATTATGATGTCTCGTCAAATTAGAGCCAACGATACAACGATGTCATCTCTATCCTCACACAACACTATATTTTGTAATTAAGCAGGACAGTGAAACAATGGCCTTGCTTATAGAGAAAAGGTCAGGAATGCAAAACATATTTTTGCAAGCTAATTGTAAGATGCATGAAGCCAATTATCCCAGTGGCGTTGCATATGCCTAAGCAGGAAGGATTTTATAATTTTGCTACATGACTCCAAGTCGAGTCAAAGCGCAAGCTGTACCCTGTGGGGCACTGTGCTGTTTGTTTGGACTGTTAGGAAACCGGGAAGCGGAGAAATGTGAAGAAGGCTATTAAAATAATTCCAGCCTCTTAGCCCTTCCCTTGACATTTCACTATGTCTTGAAAAATTTCTAGGAATTAATATGGTCTTCGACTGAGAGATATCAGACACGACCTCCCTGTTCAATTAGGAAGATAATTTGAGTACGTAGGGTAAGGGGAAGTGTTTACGTGTTTCTTTGAGAATGTCAAATACATTTACCTCAGGTAGCCTCAGATACAAATCACAGATTCACATGCATGTGCAAAATACATATATACACAAATACATATATGTGTGTGTGTGTAACAAAAAACAATTTATCAGGAGAAATAGCTGAGACCTTGCTGTTGCCTTGGGAGAAACTGAAAGGCACCACATTGTTTTCAGTTCATCTCTGCCCCTCTTGGGGTTATTAAGTGACTTTAGCCACGAGGAGCAGCATATTGCTGGATGGGGCTTTATATCAAATATTTCTATATGCACAGGCTGGTGCAATTGATCTGGCAACCTTCCAGATTTACCAGGAACTCTATCTCCCTTAATCAAGAAAATGTAATGCAAAGAATACTGACTGGGGAAGGGCTTTGGCTTTGCCTAGCCTCCGCTGTCGCTGCCAGGGCTGCTGCTGTGCTCAGGAGGACTGAAACCACCAATTCCACATCAACTTTTAAACAGACTCCTGCTCTAACTGCCCCTGTCGTCAGCCATTAACTGCAGCATCAGACTGACTCCAAAGGGCAATAAAAGCCACTCTTAACACAATCAAAACCTGAACCACCTGTATAAGGGCACTGTACGTTATTTTTACAAAGCAAAGTATTAGTCGTTCTTCCATATAAAGATTATCTTTTTTGTTTCAGTGCCCCCCCCAAACACCTGCAAAATTCCCCCTTTCCATTAAGAGCATTATCCTTTTAAAAATATTAGAATTCCAGTTTCTAAACTTCCTAATACCACGAGAAAAAGATGAGGAACATAACAGTTTCTGGGGAGAACCGGTAATTTTCTCCTGCATCTCTCCTTCAAAGCAGTTCTCTCTGATTTGTCTCTAGCCTCCTAACATAGACATTAATTAGAGATCAGTAATTAACTTTCTGGTTCAAGAAATATTTTGCAAAGGAACCCCATTAAAATGCTGATTTGCATATTCCAGGACAAAGTAGCCTTGATATAAATGCAGGTACTATATGAGGCCAGTCTCAATCCTGAGACTGTCTTTGAATCTTGAAGCTACCTACATTTGTTCCCTGACTGCAGGGGGGAGTGGGAACAGACCCTGCCCACTGCACGAGGAAGCAGACATTGTTACCTGCTGGATGCTCCTGTTTCTGACTTTGCAAGTTGTTTTATTTTGCATTTCAGTTATTGTTGACAGTGCCGAATTGTTTCCCTATACAAACTTAGCAGTGTTTCCTCAAAATATTTTCATGAAAACCAGAGGCCCCTGCACTGTACTTAACACACTGTTAGTGCCACCCTTCACTGTGAAAGCTTCACTGGCTAACGCCATTTAAGTAAGGAGGCAGAAGAGAAAGCAAGCTCTCCAGCACTTGTTCACACAGATCTGAAAGCCCTTCATGGGTTCCAGGGTCTGCCAGTGTCCCAGTTCTGCAGGATGCGTCACTCCTTGTTCCGAAGGAAACAGTGACTTCCTCATTCTTCGTAATACAGCACTCACCATATTCTCATCAAAACTTAACCGATTTCATCATGCCTAAAAATATTTGGCATATCAAGTTTGTTGGGAACAAACAAAGGATAACTACATGTAGAAAGAACTCACAAACTAAGTTTACTGTAAGAGTACAGATGTTCATGAGAGTTATTGATGCTCTCCTACTGCATCAAAATAAGCCTTATGAACATTTGAAAACCCATACAGCAGACTGCATTAGCACTAGATTAGGATTTAAATGCACTGCAGTACATGACTTGCACACCTCCTCTTCCCTCTGTGGGTTATAAGCAAAAATTTTTGATGGGATTAAAAAAAAAAGTAGTTTAAAGAGGAAGCAGCAGTAGTGCAAGTCGTTGCTTGTTATTAATGCACGGCTGTACCCCTTCCAAGGCTGAGGCTCATTTAACAATCAACCATATGCTCAGACTTTTTTGGTGCCAAGAAAAAGCTTAAATAGAATGTTATCTTCTGGAATAATGAAAAAAATCTTGCAAAATAATCACAAATGTTAGTAATTGAGGGTCCCTTAGCATTAAATGAATTCTAGGTGCATTGAGGGCAAATGTCCCTAGGAATGATCAACTTGGGATTACATCAGAATATAGAGTTACACAGAGTACCCATTTTCCACCAGATCAAGACAGTCTGAAGGTATTTGTCCCACAAAGTGATACTGTGTCCCTGCCCTCTTAGCACTAGTGTAAAATCACGGCAGCTTTTGCCAGTTTCAGAAGAGATGGGACCAGGTTCATGTATTTAAGATTTAAGAAAAAAACCAACAACAATGCCCATATAAACCTACTTTCTAAATTCCTGTGAACTGTTAGAAAGTATTCTTAAAAGATTACTGTAATGAAGTGACAGCAGTGACTGAAAAGGTCACTACAACAAGAAAACAATCAGAAATGCACTACCAACAGTAATTAACAACTGCAGCAGAATAACCTTCTCGGGCTCTGCTCCCTGAGCCCAAAGCCCAACCCAGAAACTTTCTCCAGCCCAAATTTTGTAGGAGAAATGTGGGTCCAATTAAGAAAAATCCATCTGCCAAATGCTTGATTTGTGGCAGATTCCAGAGACGCCGCTACAAAGACAAACATTCAGCGCTGCATGATAAAAACTTTGTTAGCCGCTGTAATAAATCAGGATGCAGGAAACTTTGTTAGCAAAAAGCCAGTTTAACAGAACGCTTTTTAGCTCTAACAAGCAATCTGACCAGCCAACAAACTGAAAGGAGTGCTCGTTCCACACTCCTCCTTTAAATCTCACATTTATATAAACTGATTGTAACAGATCAATGCACCTCTCATACAGAATACTCGTTACACTTGGTCTGATTTTGCTTGTCTATTCACAGTCAATAATTTTATTAGTGTTACTGTAACAGGACTCCTGGGAAAAAAAAAGTATGCAAAAGACTGGCAAAATTTGGCCAACTACCTCAATGAGAACCCCACAGTAATTTACTGAAGTTAGTGCAAACCCCTTATTCCACCCTTTTTTAAACAAAAGGTCTCTTCCTAGTCAACATAAAATCCAACGCCATGAGAAACAACCATGTTTTTCCTACAAACATAAGCTCTGCTTGCCTATAATGAGTGTATTTTTCTAACACACCACTTTGTGCAATTCCTCAGATGTTCTCTATAGAGGAAAAAATGGTTGGCCGAGGTTTTACTAAACCAGAATTCTCTAAGTTTTCATAGTTGCTCCAACATAGATGCACACGCCACGGCAGAACTGCAAACAGCTGCCTGGCAATGGACATGGGACCCTGGTAGATGGCACATCAACTCAACAAAGAAACCCCCCTACATTTCAGTGCTGTCAGCTCCTCCCCGGGACGCAGTAACCACGCTTTACAAGAGCAGCTCTGCAAGACTCCACTGGAAACCTGCCTGTTCTCTTTGTGCCACTGTGAGGTATGAAAACCAGACTCTACTGACACAAAATTAACAAAGCGATTCTGAACTGGTGCCGGCGAGACATTCTGTGACTTTTCCAATGTTTATTATTATTTCCTTGTTTTCCTTTGTTATAAAACTCACACTGTACAAATTTCTCACTATTGTAGGAGGTAATAATTTTCCATTTTAAATTTACATGATGTATTTAAATGCATGCATTTATCAAACACAGGATAAAAAGCATAGAGATGTTTGTTGATAGCCAGCGCTCTGCTCTACATACACACCACATCCACCTAGTTAGGTGTCTGTTCATGTATGTGCACATTTCATATATTCATACACATCTGCTGTACATAGCAGGATAAACAGGACATGCAAGAAAAGGAAAAATAAAGAAACTAAGAGGCATGACAGAGTACCAATTCAGATACAGAAGCCAAGTAACAGAATCATTTATGATCTACTATAGCTTAATTTCAACCTGGAGTGTTTTGACTGCATTTATTGCACTATTCCTTTTTGCTATGGCATCTCCTGCAAAAATTCTACAAAGCTCCGGAACAGAATGCTGTTATAATGGTTATTTCCATGAGCTAAGGAGCAGTTCACGAACAATCAGTGTGGATACAAGATGGAGTCAAGAATCAAATATTTAAGAGGCAAATATTCCAATACCAGATGCTTCTTTGAAACAGTTCTTGGATTTCAAAGAAAGACAAGGAAGCACATCAGAAAATGTACGAGAGTGATCTGAAGGACTCAAGCCCTTTCACAGACAGAAGTGAGGGCATTATGCATTTTAGCAGACGGGGATGGGAATATTCAGGAAGATAAAATTATCTTCTGTAACCAAAACCTTGATGCATGACCGAGAAGCCCAGCTGCTGCTTTTCTTTCACCTCTCTGAGAGCAACAGTACCTAAGGCCAAGATCTTCTGCAGGATACTTGCTTACATGAAGATCTGACACTACTATGAAAGCTAGGGGACTAAAAGCTTGCTGTCAAAAGCTACCTAGTGTCAGACAGTTTCCTCCAGATCAGGCCATGTCTATGTATCATAGATGAAGTGTATTTACGAGTGATACCTGCCTAATAGAAGCCTTACATTTTCAGTTTCTAAATACTCATCTAAGCAAATCCTTGGGTTTTATTCAAGGCTGCCAAATGCTATCTCTCCTCTAACCCAGCCTTTAAGCTCTACACTGAAAATGCACTACAGCCATTCACTGAATCTCTTTAAAGAAAAGTTGCAGTAAATCCAGCTCTATGTGAAAGGACAATGCCCAGCAAGCTCCAGGGCTCTTGTGCTGGGAAAGCAGGGAAATTACAAGGCTTAATTTGGGAAAATTACTTTGGCTGCAGGGCTGTCCGAAACACTTAATTCCCATGTCCTATACTGCCAGTTCACAGAAAGAAACAAAACTCACCTAGGTAGAAAGAAAACATTGTCTAATTTGCCTGTTGTTTGAGTGAAGCAGCAGCACTGTAGGCAGATGCCCAGCCGCCCAGCTACACTCGCTTGTCTTCCATACGGAACACAGTGCCCTACTTCGAGCATTTGTGAAAACTGCAGCACAGGAATCAAATCCACTCTGCCTTCCCAGATAGTAACCCCTGAAATATTACTCTGCACTGACTAGCACAATCCTGTTACTTGTAGAATCCAGAAGGAAAAAGCTTAGGAGGCTGTAATAGGTCAGGTAAGGAAAAATCCAGATAGACAATTGTAATTTGCATGTTTCAGAAATTCACGGCCCCTCCAATGAATAAGTATAGCTAAAACAAAGTAGAAGTTGTTATTGCTTTTAGAAGTGAAGCATTTACTCAATGGATTCTAAAGTAACATCTTGATATTTTAAAATGTCACTGCTACAAAATGGTTACATCAATGTATGTCCAATTTGGCTTATTTTTCAGACACAGACTTTTCTTGGCACTTCGATACTTCTGTGTCATTCCCCAAATGATTCATGTAAGGTTGAAAGATCTTCCTTTTGGAAGCAAACCACAGTTTGTTTCTGTGGTTGGTAATGGAGTCTGTCTTACCCAACCATGACCTTGATCTGCATGTGAATTTACACATAAATTTACCTAGAATATGTGCCCATCTCATGCGCACACTGTCATACATCTACATATACATAAATACATACAAATCCACTAAAGAGCTACTATACTTTCTAACTGAGCTGAAGAATAAAACCAAGGTCTCATTTCTCCTTTATTTTGCTTGCAATCTGCTCCAATACTGGCCATCCCATGTCAAATGCTTCATCTGCTCCACCTGCACATTCCCTGCAACGTATCTCTCCTGGACTGAGAGATCCTGCCATGGCTCAGATGGAAAAAGCAGCTTCGGCCACATGCCGAGAATCCGTCTCAGTATAATGACAGCAGTCAATGGCTATGCTGAAGATGCATGTGTGTGGAAGGGAGACAGAGGGATTTGGGGAGATTACGGTTGTTATTGTTCTATGTTATTGTTCATACAACGTGTAACCCAGTAATGTTCAATGTAGTCCAGTGTGTGAGCATCCCTCCCCTCCCTCCCTCACCTGCATCAGTCGGCTTTGGCTGCTGCATCTATGTGCTATTTATATGCTGGCGCATCAACTTAGGATTTATTGGGGAAAAGAAAGCAGAGCAGTCAGGCTTCTCTGTACATGTTGTTTAACCGAAAAAGGGAGGGCTTGCACTGTATGCTCGCCAACGTATTAAAATTACCTCTCTTGCAATTAAGCAAGTCTACTTCTATCAGAGATGTGGCCCTTGCTCTGAATAAGATAAGCAAGATACTAACAAGACCTGGAAAAATCAATATCCTCATTCTCTCTCACACACCCTCCTCCCCACCTCCCGAGAAACATCCCCTTACCTTTCATTGTCCACACTCCTGAAGCCAGGTAAAATGTGTCGGAAGCTGCTGTTCCTATCAAGCTTCGGTTGGCTCTTTGTCCTTTTGATGGAGCCTTTAAGCCGACGGCTGAGGAACCCCTGTGGGGTGAGACAAGAATACTAAATTACAACAAAAAAGGGAGAAAGAGAGAGCGAGCCCTGAACCTGCTCTCTTGCACCGAGTGCAGCCAGGCAAATTGTTCTCTCCAGCTCCCTTCATGTGCGGCTGCTGCCAGCACCGCTCCTCGCTGTCAACCCGGCTCCCCAGCTCGCAGCCAACATCTGCTCCCAGTGCTCGCCGAGGCCAGGGCGCTGCGTCGGCGCGAGACTCCCCGAAGCCTCCGTTGCCCTGGCAACCATCAGCTCACATAAAAATACTGTCTGAAAGACAAGACTAGCACATTGCAACTCCTGACGGGAGGAGAGGCTGCGACGCGGGGCTCCGGCTGGCCCAGCCTGGCCAGGCTGGCAGCCCCATCTCGCCGGCACAGGTACAAGACGCCACCCAGTCCCCAGCGACCAGGAGACAGGCAAGAACTTAATTACCTGATCGAAACCCCCCAGATTTCCAGCCATGGCTGGCACAATTGGACTCAGGTGTTTTAGCTACATGTAAAAATATCCTATAAAGCATGCATAAACACAGCGTATGGACTTGGCAGCTACTTGCACTACCTTTACAGAAGAAAGAGACCCTTGCACTGAACGTACAGCGCCTTCTTCTCTGCTCTGCCTCCTCCCTCACGGAACATAAGTCACAGCTCCTGTAGTGCTCCACAGCAAAGCCAACACTAAATGTTTTAATAGCAAAGCTTCTAATGTGTTATTTGCTTATTGTTAGGAGTTAATGTTCTACATAATCTGAACATTACATTTAATCTCTTGGCTAAATAAGGCAATAAAAGTATAATACTACTGTGGTGTCCAGCATTTACAGCAGATGAGAATAGTCTTAGTGGGTCAAGCATGTTAGCCGAAGAAAGTGGGCTAGCATTTTAAAGAGAAACCAGGATTTTGGGGTGAAGCCTAAAGAAGTGTTCCTTTTACGCACCATTATACCAAAGAAATAAATTAGCTATATATAAACAACCTGGCAAACCCCTGCACAGCCTAAGGTTCTGCACACACTGCTTCCCTTCTCCATCCTCAGGAAAGAGGGCAAGATATCCACTGGATCAAGCACAGATTTTGGCATGCATAAGGAAAGAAATGTGAGAAGAATGGGTCTCTTTCCACCAGGTACTACATCAGCATCCCAGACACACTCACAGAGCACTCCTCCACTCCAGGCATAAGTCGCAGTAGTTTCTCCAGTCAACCTTAAGGAATGGATATAGGTCATGTAGCCTTTAGCAGCTCTCTTTTATAAATTAATACCCTTTACATGTCTTGCAGGAAGATAATCACAGTCTAACTTATATCTAGCCTGTCATTTGTTCATGCTATTTAAACACTCCTTCCCCACCTAGGATATTCATGGGTGACATTATGTCTTTCTCAGGCTGCAAAATTTCCTCAGGCAGTCTCTGCGGCTCTTGTTATAGAAATGACTTTCCTGTTTGTAAGTGCATCAAGAATTTGAAACATCTAGATAACCAAAGGTGTTCCACATTTATTAAGTGCCACTTTACTTACAAACATGGTCTGTAATATGCATTCATGTGAACTGAATATTTCTCCGGAAGCTATTTGCATGATTGAAATAGCATGACGTATGTAACACAGGCCATCAGGATACACACTTTGCCATCTTACACAAAGCCAATGCATAAGACAACAAAAGCCTATTCAGAAGTGTTTTGTCCATGAGAAATACCTTTAGAGAATTTTTATTGTATAGAGAAACATGACTATGAAACAGCAACTTTGAGGATTTGCATTATCTAGAACATTGCTAAGATATTTCCCTTGGTACTCAGACCTCAGCCAGCCTCATACTCATGATATCAACATGATATCAGCCTCATACTCATGATACCAACTCTTCATGCTCGTGTTCTTCTGGCTAGATCAGGCCTCGGGTTGCCTACTATGGAGACGAGCCAATATTTGCTGTGAAAGAAAAGATCAAAAATATGCAACTGGCTAATCATATAGTATTTCCCTAAATACCACTGGTGAGCAGTTTTTTGCCCAGAAGCAAGAGACTGGACTTCTGTTATCACTGCCAGCCTAGCCACTAATATGTCATCATATTATCAAGCCACTCCTTCAAATCCAGTAATAGTTTTGAACTCTGGACAGGGATTTGATAAAGAAAAAACCCAAATACTTTCTGTGGCAAATGATCACAGCTTTCTTCACTACCTTGTATTTCACATCCCGACAACTGTTAGATGATTTGTGCAGGCTTTGGAAATTAGAATTTAGGGTTGCAGTAAGACATTACTTTCCTTCTGTTTCCCATTGTTTTTACATTCATTGCTACAAGAAGCAGATCACACTGTGCCATTTTCAGTTTTCATTGCTAGCTTCCTTGGGAGAATGATATGTCAGAGATTTTAATGCTGATGAATTATGGTGCTATAGCAATACTTTGCACCTCCATAGTGCACGCCAGAGATCAGAAAGTCTAATGTGTGAATTACTACCTTCTGTAATTTTTAGATGGGGTAAGAAAAAAAGGGAGGAGTTGGTCTCCACAAATACAAGAGAGAGAGGATTTGACCTGGGGTGTGACTGCCGTGCTTTCCTGGTGAGATCATAAGAACATCGATTTCTTCTCATTTATGACTTTAAACAACATTTGATTCTGATCTCCAGACAAATGAGGCTAATCCTACCCTATGCACTTGCCTACTCCTCTAGCCTAGCTGCATTCTTGTGAGTTCTAGTAATTAAAGTATTGCCCTTTATATGTTCTGTATATGCTTTTAAGTTTATATTGAGAGCTGTCTAGGGTAGAACTGTGTCTTCCTATGTGTAGGCAGCATTTACCACCAGTAAAAATATTTTAGAAAAGATTAAACTACTAACTTAGGAAGGTTTCATTCAGAAGTTAGACTGTATGAAATGACAGTAAATAGACATCTGCAGAGCCCAAGAGATGCCACAGCCATGAGATGCTACAACCTGTGGTGCTGGGGGTCCTGACTTGAGCCTGAACTCAGCCCAGCGCAGAGACACGCTGTCCACCCAGGGTAAGGGCACTCCTGGAGCAGTTAGCCAGGATGTAGTGTGGCTGCACTGCTTGCGGTGCACAACGTGATGTTCCTTTACTGTGTTGCATTGCAACGTGTAGATGTGTTAGCTCATTCAGAACTAGTGCAAAATTTGCACAAATGAGAACAATGCTTCTGCTTCATTTAGTATGGATTTGTCTTTCTTTAGCCCAAATGACTTTTCAAGTTCTGCTGGAACACACTGAAGTAAAACTTAGGCTAATATTAACTTCCTCTTAGGCAGCAGACATAAAGTATATCATGAAATACCCTTTTAAATGTAAGCAGAGGTACTAGCTACATAAATTAATTCCTTGCACAGCCTAACTTCTTCTGAGCAAAGGGAGATATTTTAGGGTCACTGGAGTACAGCCAACCATTCTGGTCAAGAACGCAGTACCATGCAAACCTGCACAGTTGTATGGAAATTCACCATCCATCAAAGCCCACAGTGGAGTGTGGCACAGAACTCAACTAGCCTAGCAAGAAAAAGACATACAGAGTTTGCACTGTGCAGTGATTTAACTTTTTAAAGAGCGAGGGCCTTGCTTGTCTTGTTTTGTTTCCGCAGTTTTGACTCTGTCATCCCCAAGCCTGGAATACAATTGCTCTAATCAGAAGAGCTGACTGAAGTTATAATAAGACACAAAGAACGAAGGCAGAAAACCCCAAAACAAATCCTTTTGAGGAATGGCTTAACCACAACCACTGCTACTTAAGCTAAAACAGGATGGGCACAATTCAAAACAGGACAATTAAGTCTGCTGTGATTTGGGCTGGTTTTTCTTACATATTTGGACAAACCCAAAATCTGATGCCATCATCTTGCTGCAGATGGAGGAAGGTGGGACTCTCATTTCAATTTTTCCTGCTTCTCAATTTGCCGTTTCCAATTACTCTAGGTCTGGAAATAATCTTATAATATTTGTATATTTTAAATATTGTAATACTTTTAAAGCATATGTGCGAACCTATCCGAACCATGTGCCTTTGGGAGGCAGGAACTGCGTACTTTCATACACCCAGGGCCAATGCTAAGAAGACTGGAAAAAAGAGAGAAAAAGGGAGGGGGGCAAAACTGAGTAGAGTATTCAAGACAGCAAAATCTTGAGCTCCTATTTTATTAAACAAAAAGTAATGATGCAAGTCTCGTATCTGGAACTGACTCCCACACCGTTAATGTTCATTCGCAGTGAACCCACATGATAAAGTTTTAAAGGTAAAAAGTCAGCACCATGGAAACACAATATATATAAAATTTAAAAATAATGTATCAATAAATCAAGCTAGATGCATCACGAGCAGCTTGCTTTGGAAGAGTCCTGGCAGCTCTCAGTATTTTTTAAGCACAACAAGCAAGGAAAACAGGGAGAGGGGTTGGCCAAACACACACGAGGCAAAGTGTGAGGGTTTGAACCGTGGGCACCGGGAGAGTGCTGGTCTAACAGGAACACTGAAGAAGCAGACAGAAGTCCTGGTTTATGCTTTTATCCAAAGACCACACAGAACAAACACTATAGAGACATATCACAGGAACCAGTGAACAGATGGGGTTATTTTTATAGTTCTTCCATGTCTTTTTGTTTCAGTTCAAGCAAATCTCAACTACAGAGGGCTTGAAAGGATGTCAGAAATTTTTTCACTACTCATAACAAGGAAACTGCCATAAATAAGTACTTGCCGTGAGTATAAATGTGTAATGCAGTACTTCATATCAGGTGTCCGTTTTTCCTAGTGTATCAGGGATAAGCTTATAGGTATAAAATTGGGAGTGTATCTTTTCTACCAGACCAGTCTTTATTCTGGGCTTTAGAATCTTAGTTTATTTTTTTTATTAAACTTACTTAATTTTGGAATCAGATTTTTTCTGCCCTTGCACAGCATCTATGCTGCTTTTCCACAGCTCATGGAAATACCCTTTTACTGAGGCTCCACTGAATGGATAATTACTATTTGTATTTGTGAACCAAACAGAGCCTTACCAATGCTAAGCATCCTATTATAGCCAGAAGTGTACAAAAAAAAAGTGAGTTTATCCGTTTCTACAATTACCAATATTAGCCTTAGCTTTCAAACTAAAATAGAGACCTTTTCTGGGCAGCATTTGATACTGTTTCTTACCAGGTAAATACACCTACGTGTGCATCTCTACTATTCACTTTCTAGAACATGACTGCATTCAGCTACAACAACAAGTGTACAGACCAAAAAAACACTGAGGATAAGTTCCGGCATCAGACGTGTCTCTCGGAAGCCCAAGAACAGAAGTAATCCACCAAGTGGTCTCCTGGCATTGATACAAGAAAGGAAGGGAATTTCATGTATAGGACTGACCTTTATGGATCAAATATTTTTTATTTGTTCAGTGTATAGAGGCATATGCCTGTAAGTACATGTATCCTTTCAAACATTTCACATGTAATTTATTACTGTCAGATCTTTTGATTTGAACTTGCAAGTTATAAGTTGTTTTGCTATCATCCAGTTCTCCCCCTGTCAGATGTGATAAAGAGCTCTACTCACAATGTGACCAAACAGACAGCCCCTATGGAGTCCCCTTCCCCAAAGAGTGCATTTCTAGCATATGCAATGCTTGCATAGGATCCGTTTTGAACTTGGGCGTACAGTAGGCAGGAGACTGTCAGCCAGGACATTATTTGAAGACATCCCCAAACTTATGAGAAACCTTGCCGTGTTAACCTTGAGAAGTTATATTCTTGCAAGTTCATCAACCAACAAACCCAAATTCTGTTTACACGACAAAAACCAGCTTGCTTCAATCAGTTAGACTTGCCTAATATGCAAGCCCAGGGAAAGGGCAAAGGAGAGCAATAGCCTACCGAAGTCTGCACAGCACAAGAGATATGAACTTAAAAGGAAAACCAAAACAGTCTATTATCTCTGGACCTAGAAATGCACACACAGATTAACATGTATTACTCCTTCTGTTTAAAGGAGGCTGAATACATGACTTTGTTCAAGTGGGTGAAAAGTCCCTCAGTTTCTCTTTCTCAATTTTATTTCATAAATCTCAGGGCCCTTCCCAGTCATCCTGTGAGCCCCTAAAGAAACACGCAGATGAGGTGAAGTAAGGAACTCTTACATCTGAGAGTAAGAGCAAGTAACATCCATTCATGAACCACCAACTAGCTCTTACTGATATAATTTTAAAAAATTACTCTGTAGGGATAAGGAAAGCCCCTCCGAGACACAAGTGGCTTGGAATTAGGATAAAACTCAAAAGAATGAAAAAAGAGCTGCAAAAACATTGTGTGTCCAGTGACAAGACGGCAAAAAAAAATCAAATCTCTCTGCTCCACATGCTGTAGTCAGACTTGTGCTCTGGCTCCCACAGTTAGAGAATAAACACGGAGATACAGTACTTAAGTGCACGAGAGGGTACGTCTGTGAGCCAGGCCATAAAGCAGTCCCGGAATGTGAGAAACAGCTCATGTTGGTAAGTGCTGCTTAGCAACGCTGGCCTTCTATGGCAAAAGATTAATCAAATTTGCAGTGTCACTGGAAACACTCAGTTCAGTCCATTTGAAAAATCAGAGAAGATGCACTGAAGTCCCAGAGGTCACCAAAGGGACAGTGTGGGTCTGTCTAGGTCATGAAAACTGGAATTACATCAAATGAGAGGCACTGAGGGTTAATTATGAACGTGGCAAATGTATTACATGCAAGTATCAGCAAATCACAGACAGAAGAAGCAATAGCTTCAACACATAACATCTCATCCTTTTTCCATCTCTGGCCAATAAAGGATTGCTGCTTATGCTCTATTTTTGTAAAGATTTTACCTACCTTGTTGAAAATGTCTCGGTCACAGGGTCTCCTCCCCCTGCCCTGAAGAAAGAATTACACAGACTGGCAGCTCTCAGTGCTGCGTATCTCTCAGGACATTTTCCCTGATGTTCAGCTAAATGTTTCTTTGCAGAATTTCACTCTGTTCCTTTTCTGCTCTTTTCCACCAGGGAAAGACTCCTCTCCCAGCCTCTGAAATAGTCACGCCTTAGTCCCTGACCAAGAGAACTACCAAAAAACTTCAGGCAAGCCAAGGCCTTACAGTAAAGTATCAGAAAACTCAGGAAGTCTCTGTCAGCACTCTCCAACTAGTGCTGATGACTTGCATGTAACATGCACATGGAACAGGCGGGACGTTAACAGAGTCTGAATGAAGGGATGCAACTGCCAGGAAGAATCTAGAACTGCTATTCAACAGCCACTGTTATTCAAGGGATCACCTGATTCTTCAATTTGGATTCTTTTGTTCTCCTATTAAAACAAAACCACACTACTTTGGGTTATTTGTTCACAGTTCCCTAATTTTCATACTGTCAAGATTTCATATCCAAACAAGACAGATAAATATTCCTTAGGAAGGCAGGAGAAGGGTAATTGAGCAATCTGGGATGAATGATGCAGAAACAGAGATACAGGTAGAATGCAAGCAACCCTGAAGAACAAAACCAGTTATTTACCCAGAGAGAGGAACAACTAGAAGAAAACTGCCTAGATGAAGACAAGCAAGGATGCCACCTGGGAAAGAATTTCAATGGGATGAAACAGCTTGCTTATTTAACTGGCACAATGGAGTCTACCATCCCAGAGGACAAAGGGTTCATATACAAAACTTCTTTGTCTTTAGTGAGAACAATCCTGACAGAAGCAGAGCACGTCCTGTGCAGTGCTGGGCAGTGCCAGCTTCACAAAAATGAACAGAAGTTAGACCAGGTAACACCTTGCAGGAGCTGTTTTCCAGCTCCTGGAACCAGGCTTGCTGTGGCCATCCCAGGACTCTGCTTCTCCTTGTAATGCAGGAAAGGAGACTCTAAGGTTTGCTTTCCTCTGTTCTCTCCTTAGAGAACTGTGCTCAAATTAGGTTCTTGAGCGTCTTTAGTCCCCTAGAACAAAGCTGTCACTCCTGAACAGAAGTCAAAACCAAGTGCTGGCAACCACCATGGCAGGTTGTAATTACAGCAGAGGAAAAACTGTATGTCCTGACAACCTCAGGACTAAGCCAAGTGCCTTCTGATAGTCCCTGAAGATCCCAGCAGTGTCTAAATGAAAAAAAGGATTCACACTCCACATGAAGCCTGCTTTCTAATGTAATTATGGCAGTCATTTAGAAAGCAAACAAAATGCATCACTTTATCCATATTCTGGGACTTGCTACTGCAAAGAGTAAAATCGCGTAACATAAAAAGACAGACATTTCTCCAAGTAAGGTTTTAAGAAACAAACTAATCCAGCCACAGTAAGGATCATCAAGGAAAACTGAGGGAACATCCCAACATCTACAGCATCTAGGAGGGAGTCATTCTTACTATTATTTATGAAAAGAGAAAAGTAAGGCATTGAACCTTAATGGATAAATCAAGCTGGTCTTATTTGGAGCTTTGGAGACTGAGTTTCGTACAGCCAGGAAGGAGAGTGGAACAACAAAAACATTTAACAATATGCCAGGAGTTGTTAAGATTCCATTTCCCTTTATCATGTAATGCGGGGAAGCCCAGAATCCTTTTGGTAGAGATTAACTGTCCCTCCTCAAAGTATCACTATCAAAGCATGCTCACTCCCTCAGTTTAGGCCTAGAAAGTGATTTTTTTTCCTAAAAACTCAAAGCTTAGATGTTTATCATAATTTGTTTTACTGCAGGTAATTGCCTGCATTTTAAACCAACTGAATCTTGACTCTGGAAAGCCAGCCAGGATGGCTGACTGTCACTTATATACCATGCTCTATTCAAATAATTTCCAAGACAGTATTTTAATGGCTTCATTCTGATGTACACTCTTGTTCACGCAGTTCAGATCACGCACCTCTGAAAGGAAGCCTGCAGGCAGTATGTATCTGTAAAACCTTACATGTGAGCCCAGATGAGCTGTGGTAATACCTTGTTTGCATTCAAAAATGCCGATTCTTACTTGTGGCGTGGCAGATATGCCTGCAATTATTCCAGACGCAGCTTCTCAAAAAGCATAACTACTACAGACCTGGCATCCATTGTATTGATGAGGGAAACACCCAGATTTTCAGCAAATATCCAATGTGAGACAGAAGGCCATAGGTAGAACAGCAATTTCTAGACTCCTAAGAAACCCCACAACAATTTTCTATACATTTTTTTTTAAAGAACCATCCTCATTAGGTTAGACTCATGAGAGTTTAAGTGATTTCAAACAAAAACTCCAAATGCAGGAGATACACAGCTAAACGATTACTCAACGCTTTGGAAACATATCCTATGAGTTCAGAGACTTCAATTGTTTATGATACAGTTTCAAGTATTTGACTTTCAATAAATGTAGTAAGTTTCACATTTACAGTCTCCCACGCACTGTACATGCAGGAGATTTATTTTACAACGGAGAGCAACAGATTCCAATCAGGCAAATATTTTTGAAACCTCAGATATGGAGAGAATGAGTGCCTTTTAGATTAAAAGGGATAATCCCCAGCTGACAGAAAATTATTCACACTCCTATAAATTTAAACTTCCACAATACTTTTTGTAGCATAATGACTTAAACACTCGATATCAGCTGTGAATCATTACATTCATCCTGCTTTTAAAATGTAGTTGTGATTTAACTGAAGATAAAATAAAGAATTTATAGGACATGGTAGCAATGTATATTTGGATGCTTAGTGATCCCATTCAGGCATAAAAAACAACCAAACTCTGCAAAGATTGATGGTTTCTATCACTCAGACTTTTTATAGAAGGCATCCAAGGGAAAACACCTGCAGGTTCTTAAGACGTCAAGCCTGTGCACAAGGTACTGGCCTGTAACTACATACAGGGTCCTGCTTGTTGTGGTAAGTAATTCTGTGCAAGGCTTATGGCCATACACATCCTGATCCACAGTCCTTTGGTGCTTTTGCCATGGTCTAAGAAGCTCAGGACCTTTCAAGAGCTGCACTTTGGAACTGTCACTGTGGGGCGGAACTGCAGGTCCAGTGGGTAAATGACCATTAGGCTCAGTACATTTATACCAGGTACATAACCTGCGTATGAATAGCTGGGGTAAACCAATCTGCCCTTTGATTTCAGGAAAAAAGGTATCTTTTCATATAATACAGATTAACTTAATTCTTTTACAATATCAGAAATGAGAATATGCCTTTTAAAAGATGGTCCATAGGAAGGTGCTTCAACAAGCTTACTGTGCAAGTAGGGGAGAAATAAGGGAGCACAGGTAGAGGTGGGATAGCAGGTAGGAAATACTGTCAAAATAGATTATTTTGGCACGTCACAGAGGAAACAAGTTTGAAGGTAGCTGTGTCTAAGTGATTTGCTACACTGACTATACAGCAGATAAGCTGCAAAGCCAGGATTACTTCTCAAGAGTGCTTCATTCCTATGCCAGCAGTCTAACCATTCAAATACATTGCCTCATGTTAAAACAGGTATCAAAGCTCTCCAAGATGAGCAATAAACACACAAGGGAGATGAGAAAACCATCTCCATAAATCTGTTTACATTGATGTTCTCTTTTAAAGTCCACTTCTGCTATATGATACAGAGTAAACTGTTGAATGAGTTTTATACGTGCTTTCCCTACTTCGATTTATGGCCTTGGAGCAGCATGCGGATGTCATGTTGTATCTAGTCATCAGGCATCTTCCTACTCACTTCCATCTGAAATCTTCAGAGCAGAGCAAATACTGGAAGAGATAACCCCATTTTCCACAATATTGATGACCAAATCTAAGTCTACAGAAAGGTATCAAGTTGCTGCTTTTTCATTGACAAATCTTGTGTGCGTTTAAGAGCACATTTTCTACAAAACCAGCTGCTAGGCCAATAAATTTTAAAAAGCAGTTGGTAGATGATATGTTTAGAATAAAAATTATTATTATCCTTTGAATGTAGCGATTCATTGTGTAATTTTGCAGTAAGAGTTACTCATTCAAATATGAAACTCATGTTTCAGGCAGATGCTCTTGGCTCCAAAGACTTTCACCACATTTCTGAAGTTTAAATTGGAGCATTTGTATTCAGCAATAATTACAGCTGCAATCAAACAAAAATGTTAACTTTTGTAAAGGTATGGTGAATACCTACCATAATTCAGATAATATATCAGTCTTGCATTTTTCCCTATCTACCTTTCTAGACAACTTAATTTCTAGACATTATGTAAATACTTCAGATGAAGCTAATTTGTCCTTACCTCAAAATTTATGAAAATTAGTATTTCAGTTTGATTCACCTTCTGCTTACAGCTTTTTTAAAAAGGAGAAAAATTACAATGAAGGGACAAATATGACACACACACGACACTTACAGGAGTATACCAGCCTTGCTTTCATCAGTTTTTCTGTCCTCCATGACACACAGATCAGACAATTTTTTGATTAAGAAAGCTTAGGACTCTAACAGGCAATAATCCTTAGGATGGGGTAGGAGGAATCTTTCTACTTGAAATTATACCACAAAAAACCCAAGAACTTTAGGTGGTTTTATAAATCTGTACGATAGTTCTCAAAACCTCAAAGTCCCATCCTAATTAAAACAGAAACCGGAAGCTAGAAATACACACACTAGAGACTGGAAGTGAGGTCTCTACCTGCCCCGCCTATGCAAAATAAAAGTGAAAAGGACCCAACAGTTTTTCCTTTTCAGATGAAATCACAAATATTCAGTCATCAATTTAAATTGAAATTAAAACCAGTGCAAGATTACTCCCTGCTGTTTTTCTCCACTTTTCCTCCTTTCCTTTTCCTCCTAAGCTTGTACCTTGTGTTTGATCTGTGGGTTAAGGTGGTGAAGAATGTGATGTGAGGTAGCAATAAACTACACAGCTGACAATTATGTTTCCTAGGACACTCAAATGGAAAGTTTGCCGAAGACATGAACCAAAAAGAATATCCTTCAAGAACTGGAAGCAAAATTTAAGTTCATTGCTGTTTTATCCCTCAAAATAATAAGACAGATGTTGTAATTGGCAGATCCTATTTTTAGGTCTTAGCAGTGATTATTTCTTGCCTAATTATTAGCAGTGGATTTACTATCTTTAAAGCAGAATTTTGTCACCCAGAAGGAAACTTCAATTCTATCAGGCAGGTTTAAGTCTCATTCATTTATTCCTTAACTGTTTTTGACTCACTTGCTAATTATCATGGAAGGCTTCATTCAAAGTAGGTCTGAAGCCAGGAGGCAGGCATGGCCTGCATGCTGTCCCTCTGTGGGAGCCAGCTGCCATACCAGTTGTGCCACTTTCTGAGTGCTTTGTTTCCTATGAAGGTATCCTCCTCTACCTCCTAATATTAGCAAAACTTGAATTACTACTTGTAAATATTTTTTAAAATCTAGATTTGACAGGGAGGTACAATACAATAAACAAGGTATACGGATACCTTTTTGACCCTGTTCTTCTGAAAGGTAATTGCAGTGCTCAAAAGCTAATGGATGTAGGGATATGGGGGAGCTTTACTTGGACATGCTGAGTTCCCATCTTGTTCCATACCACATCCCTGTTTCACAAGTATGTCTAAAGACATGGTCATCTCTGCTCTCACTATTAAAGGAGATAATCAAGTGCTAAGTAAGAAAGAAAACTAATCCTAGATTCCACCCACTCCTGCAAACATCTGCATAGAACAGATGAACATAGACCTGGGCTCCACCTTCCCTTATACTACCTGCATGCCTTGGGACAGCGGGTGGCAGAGGTCACTGCGCAGCTCAAGCAGAAAGCCTCCTGGTCATGGCAAGAAGGCAGAGTCACGGCGCAGCCCCTCAGGACTCCCAGCTGCTCTCTGAATATGACACGAGTCAACACAGCTCTGCACGTCATAGCCTGGAACACACACTTGGGCAAATCTTCCACCAGTTCCACAGAAGGCATGGGAACTTGATCATTTACTATAACCAGGCCAGACTGTCGTATCGTGGGAAAGATGTGGATATGATCTTGCGAGTGGCAGGAACGAAGGGAGGAGACGAGGCCAGGCAGAGGCAGGTTATGGTGATCACTGTGAATCCCATTCTGCAGAACACTGTACATAACTACACAGAGCGATTTAGGAAATAAAGGCATGATTACTTCTGGAGCTAATTTCCTTGGTGCTTTGAAGAATGATGCAGGTAAGATATGATCCATGGTAATTACGGAGAAACGTAAAGACAGGAAAGTTGCTGGCAGAGCGCCAGGCTCAGGAATACCAGAATACCTCAGGAAAGGCATTATAGCTTGCACCACCTCTCTCTCAAATTATCCTTGATGCCTGAGCCATGACTATCACTGTTCATTAGGACAAAAAGAGGGGGAGGACGGGGACACAAATATAGTCTATTCCTTATCAGAGGGCAGTGCTGAGGAAAAGTGACAGTATGGAGGAGAAAGTCAGTCTTGTTGCCATGGTAACTAAAGTTTGAAAAAAGTATATAGAAATCAATGTCGTCTTAACATGTGTGTTTACATACAGACCCACAGTAATAAAAAGTTATTCAACTGCAGTATCATGAGACCATGTAATCATCATGAGACCATCCGAATCAGATCTGCCGTTTCAAGTAGCTGCGCTTGGTTTGGAACAACAGTGTCAGCACCTGGAGAAACATTCTTACATTAGGCAGCACCAGTTTGGAATCTGGATGGGAAGAAGAAACCTCCAAAACAACTTCCAAATGATCTAACTTAGCAGCCCTACTAAATAGAAAATGCCACAAGCTCTTCCATGCTTGTTAAAGTTCAAAGTCAGATACTTCCACAGGGGTGAACAACACAGACAAGGTCACTTCCAACTGGGATGGAGCATCTCTTACGTGATTTCCTGTCTCAGCACCCTAAGTTCTTACAAAAGTATGCAGATGACATGTGAACCACCTATCACAATGAAAGTCCAAGAAATTAAGGCTCAGGCATTAAAGAGAAGTGTTTAGTCCAACTGAGAAAAAATATGTCTGAGAAATTAAGTTAAAACTTGGAAGAAATTTATTGATAACCATTCAGTGTTAATTGTGGCAATGACACACATTTCTATTAATTGCACTGCAATCAATTTAATATCTAAGTTAGTATCTAATACCCATGAGCCAAAGCAATACAAATTCTGAAAAGGAAAAAGTTCAGAGATGAAGGTCCTGATTACATGGACAGTCATGTTCTACTGGAGCTCTCTAAGAGATTCAAATAATACTTTACACTATTTGACTTGTTTTCTGAAAGCACAATATCAGTGCTATTGAAAGTGGGAGAACAGAATGTGTTTATTATCCTACCTTTTATATCTGCAGTACAATTCTTTATCTGTGACCCAGAAACAAATTAAAGGGACACTGTCAAGTTGTATATTTTAATGGTCGTCTTTTCTCTGTGCTACTGGCAATCTGAGATTTTTTCAGTGCCTAAAGCTTTGTTTGTGTACTTTTTGCCTTTCATTCATTTCACAGAAATGAAACTAGTCAGATTCATTTGTCTCCCTACAGCCTATTAATTAGTACAGGGTGTTTGCATTTGGAATTCCAGGGAAGAGATTGAAATACTACCAAATTTTTTCTTGAAGTAGTTTTGAAATGAGCAAAAGGTAGCCATTTCTGTTCAAATAATCCTTTGGAAATGAAAGACTCTAAAGAACTGATATGAATCCAAGTATGTTACTGAAAAATCCAGTGAGAGTGAGATTGTCTGTCTTTGTGGGGGGAATTCAAACAATTGCAACAGATAAAAATACAACAGAGCACCTGAGCATGTATCAAATTGTGAAATTGCCACAAAAAATGCCAAACTTGTTTTAGAGAGTAAAGGCCAGTCATCTGGAAAGTGTCAATCATTTTCACCATTTTAAATGATGCCTTGAGTTGGTTTTGTTTCTTGTAAGATGACCAGCAGCACTACTATACAGTCCCAACTCTTTTATACAGATTATGAAAGATGGGGAAAGTCATATCATCTTTCCATGCCTTAGTTTCCCCATTCATTTTAAGGCATTATGATAAATTGCAACCCCACAGTGACTGCAAGCTTGAATTCATTCAGATTGGCAGAACACTTTAACAGCCTCAGATGAAAGGTGCTACAGAAGTGCCAAGTACTATCACTGTAATTATCATTCAATATACACTGATCAAAAGAATGAAATGTGAATTAGCATTTCCTATTAGCCCTACTTACAGCCTAAATTTTAAATATTCCTCCCATGGGCTCTCTCCATGAAAACATGCAGGAACTGTTGGTATTTCTCATACGACTACAACACTGCTTCTACAGGAATGGAGGAATGGAGATGTCTAAAAAGAGTCAAAAAATCATGAGAACAACACAGGTTTCTCCCACAAAAGCTTGCACAGGCCTTCCAGGAAGAGGGAGCTTGGAGCTGCCTTCTCACTCTCACTCCTTCCCTGTCTCCAGTCTCTTTCCTGGCACAAGGATGTGACGATTTTCTGTCACAGCCCCAAGGATTTTCTGCCATTGGCCTCCTTTGGACCCTGGACAACACTTCTCTGAAAGCCACTGGGTTTCATATACCCCAGAGGAGTGGGTCCAGCTGTCCTCAAAGGATGAGAAAGTGAAAAAATCTGGAATAGCTAAACTAAATCAATGGAATTGTGCTAATTGACACCAACTGCAGAGCCAGACAACCTGGTGAAATGTTTGTTTTCCCCTTTCTCACCTGGGAACTACACAGTATTTGACTTTATTTTCCCTAGACACATAAGCTCCCCTGTTAATCCACTGCTTGGGCTAACACAGGAAGCAAAAATGTAAGTTTCTCCCCCAGTCCCGAATATGTTTCAGTGGTGGTTGGGGCACAGCAATTTAGTGATTCATGGCTATTTCCCTCTTGGTGGAAGCTGCCATCACTGCAGATTAAATAAGAGGGTCTGACTGTGCGCTGTGTGGATCCTTACCCTTTAGGAGCTGACCAAGCTGTATTAATTCTTTTTATACAAAGCATCTAACAGATGCTAATAATATCAGGTCATCTTCCATCCCCTCCTTATTGCCACATACCAAAGCCAGCCTTGCTGCTGTCCATACAGACAGCAGCACACACGGCAACACACTGCAACACACTGTTCTGTGGAACAGAGGGCTTTGCTGTCCAACCATGTCAGTGTGACAGCAGTCAAAAGCAGTCCAAAGCCATGCTCCACCCCACAAAAACTAAAACAGGATTACTAATACTTTTAAAGAAAAGCGGCCTCAGTGTGTGAATTAAGCTGTTGAGGAGCACTTATGCCTCTTCCTTTCTGTAAGACTGTCCTTTAGACAGCTGCAGGCTCTGAAAAAGAGACCTCCCTGGAACATACTCAGTTCAAAAAGGAAAAAAAAATCCATACCCTGCCTTGCTGAGTCCTTTTCAGTGAAGCAGGTCATAGCACCATGTCTTTTATCCTGTCATTCCTGTCTCCTGCTTGATGCACATAATAAATCCACAGTGGTTTGAACTGCAGCTCTGTGCTGAAATCTGACAATCCCACGTATCTTTGACCATGTTGTCTTCCAGTACTCCCCCAACTGGAAACTCCAAGTTTACTTAGAAAATTTTCAATATACAAGGTCAGAGTCAAATAGTTGAACATCTAATATTTACAATCAGTTTCATTTTCCAATTCCTGTACTAGGTAGCACTGAGTATGGGAAAAGATTTCCTTTTTTAAAACAAAATCTTTCATGCCTTAACTAGAATTTATCCTATGTCTTACAAAGTACATGCAAAAATTGAAGAGCAAAGATACCCAGAGATTTATGTTAACAGCTGACTTTTACAAAAATAAGACAGAGGGCTCTAATTTTAATAACAAGCAATTGGAAATTTGACCACATGGGGTGCTGGCAGAGCAAGTAGGAAAGTCAGGCATGTCTGACCTGGGAACAATGATTCCGGAGTCCAAAAAACCACTTGCTCCTTTTCACATGACAGCATCAAGTTTGAGAAGAATATTTAATTCTCTTGAAACCGAGGGAGGGTTTGAGAGAAGTAATTTGGAGTAGCTTAGCTAGTGGTTAACACCAGGACTGGGAATTAGAAATGAAGAAATTCAGCTCAGGACGTATTTCCTGGCTTTGCTGCATGATCAAATTTAAGTTAGTTAACTTTTTCCTACCTCAGTTTTCCCAGCTGTAAAATGAGAGTGCTAGTAACTAGCCACCTTTGTGGTGAGCCTGGAAATCCACCAACAAAAGATGCTTTAAGAGTACAAAGTCTGCATGCTGTTGTTGTGCCTGACAAAAAAGAATCTGACAGTCAGGTTAGCGCTCCTAATTTTTGCAAAACAGTACCAGTGAGACTAGAAATAACTGCAAATGCTCCAAATGACCTCGTTTTTTCCCCGATCCCTAAAATGCTCAGAAACCCAAAGCTTCCAAGCATGTCCTGTTCCAGAAACAGTGACTGAACTGACAGATACATTCTCAAAGTAATTTACATATTTCTTGCTGCCACTAACACTGGTTATCCAAATTCAATTGCAGTTGACAGTTTAATGATAATAGCTTTCTGTTTATATATCATCTGTGGTAATGTTCCTATTCTCCTTAAATTCAGTCCTCGTAAAAGGGGTACTTTAATGTATGCAGCCAGAGACCAAAATGATAGTAATTTTCCCTTCTAGATGGAATGGTTTAGTAAACAATTACATTTCAATTAAAGACGGGGTGATCATGCCGAGGGAAGCACCATTCAACTCTTCACATAATACAGGAAGATAAATTCTCCAAAGTCAAACTATTATAATATAATTTACATGACTGCTTTTGAAAAAAAAAAGTTAAAACAAAATGGAAAACAGTGTATATTATGCACAGGCAAAAACTTGGGAAAAAATCCTTCAATATATTGTCCACAGCAGCTTGAACTAGGATCCCATTATTTAGGATTATGTTCAGTGAAGATGAATGGTAGAAGGGTTACTCACTTTCATCTCTCCAGGAGTTTCCATTTACTGATATGCCATTAGTATATAACACTTCATTTATCAAGGATTAAAAACAGGATAGATGGAGGAATGCCATAAGAGTAGCTTATAATGTATCACTGTAAATTCAGCTGTGTATCCAACCCAAGCAGGCAGAAAAACTGCCGGAGAACAAGTTAACATTACAAGCAGAAAAAGAACTAAAACCTAAAAAGATTTCGTATTTCTCTGTGACTACAAATGCTTCATTATTAAGGGGCCTGAAAGGCAGAGCAATGACAAATGAACAACGAAGGACAGCTTCTGCTCCAAGACATCACACTCACAGTGCAGTACAACAGACAACAAGCAGACGATGAAGGAACATGAGAAAATGAGATGATACTCATCTTCATGACTGACAATGAGCCGGTGAGGAGTATGTTTACACCACCAGGTTTGGCCTTTGAAGCTTCTCTGAGAACTGCTTCCCTTCCAATCCAATTTACACAATTCCATGGATTGACAGCCTGATCATGTAGCTTATAGTTGCAATGTGTTTTGGTTTGGCTTTGTTTTGTTGGGGTTTTTTTTGCAGCCAGTGTGGCTTCAACCAGAAGAAGCACAGAAGTGTTTTCTGAGATCCTGGAAAGCAAAAGATTGATACTAGAATTGAAGTTTAAAGGTCTAGAGAGAAGAAAATCCTAAACTCTATCTAGCATTTTGGGTAAGAGTATACAGATGGTTCCTCAGACACAGCTCTGTAAGAAAGGCAGAGAGCCATTTTCAAACCATTTAAAAATATTCAGATTAGACAGGTTATATGAATTCATTCTATCTGGAAGGAGGCTCCTTGCACACTCAGTGAAGGAGACTAACAGCAAGAAATCATTCTGATTTCTTGATCCAATCACTTAGTCCAACTCCTTTGCACAAGTTTTTTGGCAATTTGGACTTTTGCTTGGCCTGGGATATTTGCACAGAGAACTAAATAAATCAGGCTCTAATAAAAGCAGTCAATAGATGGCAGTACTCTAATGAGATGGAAGAGAAGTCATCACACAGCACGTCTCGGCAGTCCCACCCTTGCTCATGATTTCCCTGCAAGGCGGGCAGAGCAAGAGGATTTAATTAGTACCCAGCAGAGTTTCTCATCTTCTGGTCCCCGTGTTTGATAAAATACAACACAAATTTCAGGTTTAACTCACCTCACACCTTAAGCTATCTGGATTCAATGCAGAGAGGCTAAATGCTTCTCTGTATTCTCCTAAAAAGTGTCAGTCAACAGAAAGACTTTACTCATCCCCCCCTTGGGCACAGAGAAGAGTCCAGCATTTGCCCTTGGTTACATCGGTGTCTACAGCTTTTGAGCGTTATCAGCTGCTGCCAATTACCCATTCTCAGTGGAGACAACACTAAGTCACTACCTAGGAGGGCAACATTTTAATTGATGTCTCATGCTAAGTCAAGACTTCTGTCTTTCTGTCCTTAGATATTGACTTTTCTTGAAGCACTTGTTAATTAGGTCTCTTCATTCAAGGGGCAGAATCATGACAAATACAAAGGGTTCCAACAAGACCATTTAAAAATGTCTCCTGCAAACATGTGTGCGAGGACAGTCAGTCTCTTCCATGAGTATATCTGAGATAATAAATTCATTACGACCAGAATTTCCCTGCTTATATTTTATACTGACATGCGCAAAATCTACTGTTTCTAGCCACCGATGCAGCAGTCAGAAAGGTTTCTTCTAATCCACACAAAGCACTGGATAGCTGGTGATGTGAAATACATTGCCAGTTTTCCAATCAGACGTAGACTAAAAACCAAATACTGAACTTGGTGCTTAGAGCCATTCAGAACCAGGGACCTCAGATAAGCGGTCACTTGGATTAGAGACTTGAATTCATTAGACTGCATCAGATCATACAAAGCTCTGATAGCACAGAAGTTAAGTGAAGTGGGTTTACATGGAAGATAGTCATTTTACAACATAAAATAACTAGGACTAGGGAAGATTTTTTCATGTTTAAGAAGCTCTATTAAAAATTTCTTTTTGTAGAAGGAGTGAGAACAGCTAGTTCACATATTAAGATGTAGAAATCTTAAGATGATTTCCAAGGTTATATTCTATAACTCAAAAAACTCGCATGAGCTATTGTTTCCAAAGTTGCTACAAAAACCATAATGCCCGATTAACTGTAACTTGCCTGGCAAACTTCTGTATGGGAAGGGAGCACTTCCACCCCAGTTTGCTTTAGTTTTCAAATGAAAGAAAGCAACTGGGAGTGCAACACTGTCAAAATAGCTGCATGCAATGGCTCCTGAGTTTACTAGTCCCTTGGAGACTCAACAGCAGAAGGATGGAGATGTCAGGGAAGAACAATCAGCTGTAAAATATGAAAAGCTTACAACATCAAAACCTACAGCAGCAGGCTCAAAAGCAATAATCCCATTACCACTAAACTAAAGCACTAATTACTATTCCCAGTGGCTGGAGTGGACTGACTGCTAATGTTCCTCTGGTTAATGAAGGAAGGTGAGGGAGAATATATTTCTTAAGTCAGACATCTGCTGAAATCTGGGAAGCCATAAAAACTGTATGTAATGAAGCCATTCATATTAATGGCAATAACATTCAGAGGGCTGAGCAGGAACAGAAATGAGATGATAGTGGATTGTAACTCAGAGAAGACAAATGCTATGTATTAACCATGTGACGACTGCCCTTATTTAATCCATACTGAATAACAGAGCCAGTCAAAGCAAGCAACCACATCCCACATAGGCTGTTTCACTAACAAGAGCTAACCTGCTTAAAGATAGAAATAACTTCTCTAAAAACATAAAGCAGGATATATGCCATTGGAAAAGGAATAAACAGCATTTTATTTTCATGGACTACAAGTACACACTAAGAAAAATACTCCCAAATCCTTTGTCTTGCGAAGAATCCAGGTTTTCCCATCATTCTTTGCCTTTTTCATCAACAAGCAGTCCATTGTTTAAGGTTCAAAGATACTAATTTACTGAGATAGATTCTGATAAATGAAAGGCACAAAGCAAAAGCATGCCTATTCAGTTAGCTTTACTGTGTTTCTGTCTGCCATGCTCAGAGTTTTAGAGCATTTGTAAATGATAATCAATTCAGATAGAGGGTATATGGCTTGTGGAACAAATGGGTTAGAGAAAAAATTAGTTTCCCTCTTCGCATTGAAACAAGATGCACCTTGCTTAGCAAAAAGGTGATACCACAAGAGGAATCAGACCAAAAGATGATCCCTCTGTGTTTTGACCTGTTAGAACAGGGAGCTCTTAGGAGAGTAATTTTCATCAACTCCAGAAAAGGAAAACCAAACATGCCCATACAGAAAATGCTTAAAAACATCTCATACTCCATTGTTTTTCTGTTTGTCTTCATTATTTGCCACATACTGTACACACTCCTTCAAAACAGAACTCACCTCCTTCCATCCACTCACTGTTTTCATCACTTCTGCCCATTTCATTTAGCAAACAGAGCAGTACCAAAAAACACACTCATATATTCAGCATGTGTTTGCATATAATGGCTACAGAATATAGTGCCACAGAGAATGTTATGCATTCACAAATTTAGAATTTATAGAACTAAAATAAACTACTTTTAGACAAACTGCTATTAATGATTCATTCATCAGTGCAAATGTTCTCAGGTGAACTGGGTGTGCTCAGATTTTTTTTAGATTGCACCATTGTCTTTCCCTTGAAATTCTGGTTCTACCTATCTAGGTTTGTTATGAAGTATGTGAGCCTGTAAAGTAGGTGTGGCCTGCAGAGAAAACCTATAAACATGTATCAAGCAAACCAGCTCCAAGGCCCTTTGCCTCTTCTCTGAATAAAAGTACCTATGTGCAAACTTACTATCCACATATAGCAGATGTCTTCCTCTTGAAAATATAACCTTCTGATTGCCTTGGCTATCGCTCATACTGGGTATATCCATCTCCAGCTGTGTATACTTTATGCTTGTACTTAATTTTTTAAATATCTAAATAGATTTCTCTCTTACTATTACTGGAGGTTACCCTAAATTTACCCAAAGACCTTGGTAACTTCAGCTGATTACAAAGCCCCAGCCTCCCAAGACTACTGCATTAACTGTAGACGTGTCCAGGCTGATGATACATTAGGAAAAAAAAACCAAAAACAACAGCTACTCTCAGCTGCATGTTTATTGCCCACTTTAAAAAACTTATTTTGATCACACCGTTGTGCTTCTATTTGTCAGCTGAGTGTACTCCTACATTAAATAATTACTTGGATTTGATATTATTCGTTAGATAACACAATCCTTGTGGTAAAAATTACTGTGATCCACTCTAGAAGTCTAATATCTGCAGGCTGTTACAGAGGTGACTTGTATCAGTGGGGAGGCAGTAATAAATACCACTGTGCACATTCTAACTAAAGAAGAAACAAAGACAGACCTTTAACTCACTCCGGAACTGATCTCCAAGGCATGACAGGGACTATCTTCTAAAGCTATGAGCCAGTCCAAACATCTGATCTTGTAGAAGTGCAGAGAGGGTTGGGAGAGGGGAGTCCTGTGGTTTGACCCATTATGCTTCCTCATACTGCACTGGAACTGTTGGCAACTGTCGTCTGCAGCATCACAGAGCTAGGGCTCAGCACCAACAGATCCCTCAGTCAACCACTAGCTCTGACTTCTTTGGGTCTTTGGCTCCCTTCTGTAAAATGGACACAGTAGTGCCTATCCCCATGAAGCAGCAAGACACTACTTGTCCTGTTTGATTTTGGTATCACTGTTACTCGTGTTAGTGGTGCTCTGTTCCACTCCCAAATGATTTCCCATTCTTTACATACTGCTGCCACAACAAAACAGTGATATTAGCAGAGCACCTCAAAGCAAAAGGATCGAAGAAATGGAAAATGGTGAATGGCTCCTCTAGGTTCCTGCTGGGAGAGGATACCAGGCTCTGCACAATCACCAGCTTGGCAGTCTCCTGTTAGTTAATGACAGGTTCTTCTACAGGATATTTTCTGTCTGTAAGAGCATGAGGAAGCACTGTACAGTTGCAGACCAGTAAATACATCTATGAACATACTGCACTGCCCTAGGATTCACCAGCAATGTCTCCCAAGTGAAACAACTTACCCAAACCTGCTCCAGATTCATATTCAAACCTCATTGCTTTACCAAGAATATTTTACAGTTGCTTGTTGCTAACAGTATTTAACAACACCACATTTATTTAAAAATAAGTAATCAACTGCTTTCGCATACACCACCTCTTCTCTCAGGATGAGCAAGTTCCTCTCCCTTCTGGCAAAACCCCATAACAATCATTAAGATGCCATCACAATCATTAAGATGGGGAGAGACACTTACCGTGACCCGGAAGGGCGTCGTAGCAGCAGGCTCCATGGCGGGGTTCTTCTCAGTGACCCCGCTGGGCATGCTGCGCCTCTGCCCACACCTCTCTGGCGGGGACTCTGTGGATGGTACAGAAAACAAAGGACAGTTACAAACACACAGGCACAGGAGCAGTCCAGGAACGTCAGCAGGCCATGCAAAATGTGGCTTCTTCCTTTGAGATGCCCTTGCAAATGAGCCAACACAACAACCCCACTGTATCTGCTCGTATTTCCCACAGCCGCCTAGAACAACGTTCATTCAGCAAGACTTTCACCTTCAACAATTAGCATTTTTTATACAACTATAAGCTTCAGATAATGCCTGACAGGTTGGCATTATCATTATTTCCAGTCTGCAGATGGGTAAACAGAAAATGTATTGAGCTGAGAGAGAATTATATGCAAAGTACAGATCCGTGCACTTGTGGACTTGATACTCCTAAGGGAAACTGCTAATGGGGTTACAGCACAGGATGCTTAAGTTCCCTCTCTAATTCCTCTAGCAATTTGCTTTGTAACTAGGAAAAAATTATTCAATCCTGCATTTGCTAAAGTATAAAACGTGGATAGGAATACTTACCTCCTTCCCTGCTGATGAGGAAGGGAGGGGGCTGAAAAGGCTAAATTAACGAATATGCCTAACACTGAGAAGATTTAGAAAGGTATTAGGGAAGGTCAGCAACAGCATTATGAGGTGGTGTTTCCTCAGTTCACAAACCCTCTTTGAAAGCACCATGGAGCTCATAAAAATAGATCTGTTTCCAAGCTGCCATTCAGTGGTGCTCAGACCTTGTAATAATCTTCCCTTCTCAAACCATTTGAGAGTCCTTACTAGCCAAGCATTTCCATCACCCAAAAGGCGGAGCTGTGTCATCTCCATTCTGTTGATCAGGAAGTCTAAAAAATGGGCAGGGCCTGTGGTCATGATCATGCAGGCACTCAGTGATAATTTCAAGAAAAAAATTCAGGCGTCCGGACTACAGTGTTCTCAGGAATGGACACACGAAACAAGGGCAGAAGAAACCTCCTCCTCGAACAGTGCTGTGGCTCTCCAGGAGGCGAGGAGGCTCCCTGCTTGAGGGGGGACTGCCCAGTCTTCTGTATGAATCTACATGGGTCAGAGATCTACACGGGGCTTTGCAGTTTAAGAAAGTCTTTATATCGATCTCTACAGCAAGGCAAGAAGGTTAGAAGTAACAGCTCAGTCATGTTTATGAGCAGAGTTTAAGCCCATATAATGTGTCAGGAGTACAAAACAAAAGGCCTGACTAAATCTCCTCGTAGTGCACCTTCATTTTCAAACACCAGTTACTTTGCTGCTCCTTTGAAAGTAAGCACACGGGATTCTTTCGAGCTGAGTGCTTCTTTTCTGCTTATCTCTGCCCTGCAGTGGCACTGACCACATCCAACGGTGGGAACTCCACAATTTTCACTCACAGCCAGACGTTTGGGGACATGAAGAATTTTTACATTAAAAATCAGCCCAAAGCTGTTTAAAAATTCTCAAAATGGGTAAAAAAATGAAACCGCCATCAGGTCTCGGCAAGGAGGGCTGTCCCCCTAGCAAGGTTCTCCCCTTGCCAAAGACTGCCATCACCCGGGATCTGTAAGAAACAACTAATACCTGCAATCCCACTCAACAATTCCTGAGATGTATCTTAAACTATTCCAGAAGGACAGATTGTGAAATTCCACCCATGGACTGGGTGAAGTGCCTGTTCAGCAACATCTTCCTTGGTTGCACATCCTGCCCTTGATTTCTCACCAGCGGCCACATAACCTGCATGTGAGCCAGACAGCCAAAATCAGCCAGTTCATTGCTTTCTCAACTTCCAGACAAGTGTTCTAATGTCTTGGCCACTTTCTTTGCAGAACGCTGCACTTTGAATCTCAAGGAGGCTATCAAGTCCTTTGGTGTCATCTCCTTTCACGCTGAGGCTCCCACCCCATTCCTTTGAACAGCAGCCTTCTTTTTTTTGGACTGTCATAAAGAAACTACTCGATTACAGCGTTTTGAAAGTGAGTTCAAGATGACAAGACAACTGAAGAAGCTGCTTTGCATTTTCTTAATGATCAGGAAAATAAACGTTGTTTAAAGCATTTCTCATATACATGGCGGGAAAACAGGAACGGGAAAAGCAGCTGCAAGAAATGACTTTCTTCAGAGGCCTGCAGCACAGGCACAGAGCTGTGCTCCCCAGTCCAAGACACCTCTCGGCTTCAGCACAGAGGGAAAGTACTTGCTGTTCCACAGAGGTGTTACAGCACTACTGCCTTGCACCACAGTGGTTTGTCAGGCCAAAGTGCACAATTGTCTCACTTTCGGTAATCTGTCAAACTGCTTCCTCTTTCAACCACACAGGTCAGACCTCTTCAGAGAAAGGGAGAGTGTGTTATGACCCAGGGCTGATTAATATCTGGGTCTGATTGCACTGAAGTCACAAACTGTACTCGTAAATTCTTACTTCATCACTAAAATATACCCAAAGCAGAGCCCGCAAACACATCAGTTTGACCCAGGCCAAAATACAGAGATGGTTTAGGACCTAAAGCTTCCTGTTATTAAGCTTATGGTTCATGAAGTGTTTGGAGTCAAATCACCATTTTACCTTAGTTTAAGCAGTGTGGGTATCACTGGAGAGGGGAGGCTTTGCAGTAGAGACACATTACAAAACTCTGTAAGAAACCAGAAATAACTAGAAGGAGGCTTGGGTGTGGGTGTTTGGGGCAGGGGGGCGGGGAGCTGTTTGTTTTAAAGGGAGGTAAAAATACCTTACAGGTAAATTAGTAACTCCTAACCACCAGAAATGTACATCAGAACAGTTTTACATAGCGAACAGTATGAATACATAAAGGTTTGAAACACCCTTTTTACTTCTTCAGGGTTAGAGGAGAAGTCTGAGGCCAGGTTACTCTGCCTAGAGACTGGCACTTGTGATGTCTGCTATAGCAAGGCCACAGTAACACCACAGCAGCCAGACACCACATAAAAGGTCCGCTGTAAGGCAATAATAAAAACTCTCTCCGTAGCCGCTAGAGGCTGAAAAAGAAATGTCTTAATTTACCACAGAAGATATTTAGGTTAGCCATCGGAAAAAGTCTTCTCTTGACACAGACGGTTATACATAGGAATTGATCATCTAGAGAGATAAATGTATGTTCAAGCCTATCTCAAACTTTTCTGTGGCAGAGCTCTCCCCGTCAGGCAAGGTTCAGGTACAAGGAGCTTCCCTCCCTCCCCTCTCCTGGGGCAGACGGATACCAGATGATCTCCTGAAATCCCTTCCAGCCTTATTTTCTGTGATTTCTGACAAATTTGCCCACTTGTGCATAAGACAAGCAAGTTACAAGAGATCAGATTCAGTATCTGACTTCAGCCTTTTCTTCACAACCTCTAACGCATCTTCTGCCTCTCCTGAACTTCCACTCCGTTTCTGGCTGGACAGACTCTCTGGCAGTTCTGTTACACCTCTGAATAGCACAAAGAGCCCAGGGTCCTACACTGACCACTGTTACAGACTCACAGTGTGACCTTTGGACATTTTACTGCTTTTCATCAGATTCATAATTGATAAAAACCTTGAAAATCCCATGGGAACACTGCAAGGTTTCATTAATGAATGTCTGCCATCCATTTTGTATCCCAAGATAAAGGATTCCAGAATGAGGAACAGTATTACTGCAGGCAGCTAACCATGGAATGACATTTCCAGAAGCACTTAGTATTATCAGATAACATCCTCACTAGACAGTGAATTTCTCTGTTAGCTTAATACTACCCCTCAGCTCTTAGAAATTCCAGGATTATACCTTCATTTGTCCGTTTATTTGCTCTACATCAGATTTGATCTGAGGACTTAGACACACAGTATCTCAGGACACTATTTGCTCTCCCAAAGTCCTCAACTTGTTATGAACTTAAAACCTCCAAATCTTTCTTTTATGACACAGAGGCCTGAAAAATCACTGAAGTAACAGTCTATTAAATGAGGATTATAGTGCAGGCATACTGGCTTTGAACATGGATTCCTTGGGTGTAGTGAGGAAAGCCACATTACCCAGCAGCGGAGATGCCAGTGTGCAGAAGCGGATGACCACAGAAAGGGATGGCTTTCTGGTTCTCCACCATTTCCACCAGCCCGCAACGCAATATCCAAATAAAGATGGGATATATACAGATGAGCAATAAGAAGTTGTCTAATTACTGTTGGACAGCTGAATCAGGCAGGCCTACCTAATTATATTACCTGGCCCTTTAGAAGCTCTTAAAAATCTCAAAACTGGACTGGAAAAGGTTCATAAGTCACTCTGAGGAGGACTGTGGCGATTCAGATGGAAATTCCTCATCTAATTTTCTCCTCACTGTCGATGGCATTTTTCCTGTACTTTTCTAAGCTTGCCCAATGATAACTAGGCATTTCTACTCACATTCTGTTTTACTTTCACCCTCCATGTTGTAGAACCGTGCTCCTGTGGGCCCTCCCAGTTCTTTTTCATGAACATATACTACATGTCCCCATAAGCAGCACTGTTCAATGTCTGCCACAGACCGATGCTGGGCTGGGGCAAATCCACATTATACAATCACAGAAGCAAGAAGAAACAAACCAAAGTGCTTCCTGCTTTTCCAAATATTTACAGAAGGCTGCAATGTTTTGGGTTTTCCCCAGCTCAGGATAAGATCTTCAAAGAGAAACTTCCTTGAAATTATCAAACCCCTGAAACCTCTCCCAGGTTACCACACATAGCTGGGTCCAAAATGCTGCTTGGTGTGTATTGCACCAGGATTTTTTTAAGCTGCTAGGGTTGAAAGTATCCCACTGAGTTGACTGCCAACAGGACACATAGCACTGTAAACATTGCACATTAATTTAAGACCTACAGCTTATTAATATTTCTGAAACTGTTTCTGTACAGTAATAAAAACATTTGATTTGTTGACTAATTCAAGGCATTTGAATTGACAGAGTAATTAATCCTTACTACACTCTTCCATGCCTGTTCTTCATGCTGCGGAATAGTTAGAGAGCAGCTAGCAATCCCCCCCAAGGCTTCCAGGACACCAGCAGCAGAAGAGACTGTGAGGAACTCCTGGCACCCAAGCTCTTGTTTAACCCACTCAACATCGCTGCCGCCTTTGTTGCAACTTCTCAGACACTGCTACAGAGCAGGTCATTATGTGTAACAAACACAACAAATATTAATACTGTTTACTTTTCACTTAGCAAGTGAGATGTTTTTACATTTGCATTACCTGCTCTTGTGAATCACAGCTAGTCCAAGAGATCATCAGGATTATGCTCTCATTAGTGGGAATGAAATACATTAACTCCTGTTTGTTCATCTCTCTTCACGCTCTCACCCTCTCCTGCTCCCCCTCACACACAATTCCAGGGATCAGCCAGTGGAAAAGACAGTATGAACAAAAGCGAAGAGAACCAGCTGGAAGGAATAACTAACAAGCAGGCACTTCCCAGCAAGTTGATTTTCTGATATGAAACTGTTCCAACTCCAAACAAGAAAGGGAGGTACAAATCTGAACGATCGTCAGAGAATTTAGCAATTAAAAATGACTCCCTCAACTCACCAAAAGGAAGCCGTGCTTGTCAGCAACGCACATGCCATGGCACTCCGAACAAGCCAGGAATAAGAGAAGAAGTAGAGGTGATGACTTCATCAGAGGCAGCAAGAAAGAGAAACATGACTGGAATGCCAGACAAGCCAGCAGCGCTGGGGAGGCACGGCAGGAGGCCAGGTTCCTGCACTGTACTGCAGTGACGTGCTTTAAGGAAAGGAGACTTTAGAGGACAATAAAACTTCACCAGATCGTCTGGATGCAATGCACAAAACTAAGAGGTCATCAGAACCAAAAGCTGGTGGAAGAGATCCTGCAGGCAGCCCTCGGAGAGGTCAGACTGGCTCCCGACCTTAGGCAATGATCCGCCAGTGAAGGTGTGCTCCTCCCTGTCCTGCCCCGTTGGTTTAGTGCTTGACATCTCCAGGGTGCCCCAGAGAGCTTACCAGGGTGGAGTTTCTGTGAAACCAGAGGGAACAGGAATTACCGGTCTCCTGCTCATCCAATTACACTCCGTGAATTAATTTTATTGTTTAATGAATTTAGGTGTTACTCCTCTAATTTATGCATTATCTAATAACTCCTTACTACAAACCCAACAGAGGAGAGGAGGAGGCACATAGTGACAGGAGTGATTTATTTAACATGGCTCACAGTAGCATTTATGAATTAAAAACAATCCCCAGAGAGTAGGTATCTGTAGTGTCTGTGTGATTCCGAATACTCAAGAGAGGCTGCAGAAAAAAATCTACATTTCAGACAGCTTTAGGTGGCCACATGAGTCCAGGAGGAAAGACAGCTCTTCAATCTGAATCCAAAGGGATATTTAGAAGCTTCTGTTAGAATAGTGACACTTTTTAGAGGTGGAATATTACCCCGGGAATAAACAACAACAGAAAACAATAAATACTGAGTTGAGCCAACTTTCCCCTCCACGGGGCAGGAATAACTTTGAATGGGAAGCAGAGATGCAAAAATGTCTGATTTCCAGCAGACAAAGGTCATTTAAGAACCACTGAAAGGTTATGAATGCCCTTGCTAACACTCTCTTCCTGGTCCCATCAGCCAGACTAGAAATACAGCTGCAAGGCCAGTTTCGTTGTTCAATTACCTGGAAAACTATTTATTGGAACATATCGCCCAATGCCCTGCTGATCCCTCAGTGAATTCCAGTTGATCCCTTACAGCAATATTATAACCATTATGCCACACAAAATTAATTAAAAGTCTAACCTTTATTAGGCAATAAAATTGACTTTTAAATAAAAATGGTGGTGAAGCAAAAGTTTAGGGCACGTAATGCTGCCCTCTGAAAAATCAGACTCATCTAAAAGCAAAGCTAATGAACACTCAGAGTGGGTATTCTCTAGGCTAACGAAAGCTTGCGTCACCACCACTTTTTATGTTAGAATAAAATTATTTCTTTTTGCATCTTAGAATCTCTAGCTTAAACACACTCCTATAAAGCACAGCAATCCCACTGGCTGTACCGACAACTCTTCTACATCAGAATCAGTGATTTACTCCCCACTCATTTAATGCTCTAAGCAGAAATACTTTCCCATTTTCTCATGCTCTCACTACCTTTTCAGACAATTAAGGATACTGTTTACAGAACTATAGCTTGTAAAAAAAACCCCTCACTTATCCAACCATTTACATACAAAACAAAAAAATAAATTGGGATCATTACTTGCCTTTTGTGCTACACTCTGGCAGAAAATATTTAGAATTAAACAATTAGAGGCTGGTTGTATGCCTATAGCTAATGCTATCCACAGTGACTACACCAAAAAGATCCAGCTTCTTACCATTACCTTGTTTCCCTCACAGATGACTTAAGTGTTACAAACCCCACTATATTCAGCTTAGCAGGGGGAATGGCATCTCTGACTCAACTGCGTCCCTGCCTGAAAGCATAAAAAGCCACCTGAAGCACCACTCAGAGCCATACAGTCCTCTGTAGCTACAAGAATGGTGGTTGGGACAGCTGTGTGAACTGAAGAGCCTTATTAGAACTGGCTGGAAAACAAAAGCAGTTCAACTCACAGAAAACATCAGACCACACTGTTTCCCATCAGCTAAAAATTATGACCATCTTCTCTCAAAGTAGGACTAAGATCTTCTGGAAGAAGAGCTTTTTCTTTGTTAAATAATGATCTGAAGTGACATTGACCTTTGCCATAGCACGCTGTGCACTTTAATGGATCTCATATCATCTCTGTGTCAGGTTCCCAAGTATCGTGTACTGTGTAGTATTTAATATTCCTCATACTGCTCCTTAGCAAGTGCTATTAATGGCTCTTGAATCTAGTACTGAAAAAAAGCTGTGCTATTTTTCTGTGTACTTGATACGTATCTATTTCTCTCTTTTCTCTAATATTGCCCAGTAAGAGAATTCTTTTCCCAGCAGCATGCTGAGGTGCTTTTTGATGCATGTAAGCGGCAAAGGGACTTACTGCCCTTTTCTCCTGTCTCCTTTCTGTGGGCTTTGGCTGCCCAGTGTTGCACCCTCTTCTCTCCTGGAAAGCTCAGTCAGGCCTTCCAGCATTCAAAGCTGGAATAAACGGTGTTTCTATTATCCCGCGGCAGTGGGGTAAATGGAGTGTTGCTCTGATACAGCAGAAATCCAGCTGTCTCACTAGAGGGAGCTGAAGCCCCTTCCCTGGCCAACCTAACCCACGGCGCTGACCGAGCAAGACAAAGGAGATCTGCACCGCCTGGGAGAAATCTGCTTCTGACACAGACATCAGGGGTGTGGCATTTCTCTCTGGTGTTGTTTATCTGCTTGTTTAGTGGACGTTCAGTATCGCTGATAGTTAAGAGGACCTCCCCTGTTCTTCTGCACGCTTCTCAGTACCTTGCACTGCTGTGGAGGGCCGTTCCCTGCACAGCCAGCTAACACCTCTCCTCTGGCCGGTTCACATCCCCGCTGCAGACGCCGGCCTTGTCCGTGTACTGCCTTCATTCTGGTAGCTTAGTGATAGATACCATGGGCAAATTCTGCCCTCATAGAAATTGATGTGGAATATATTCTCTGCCTGAGAAGACAGATCAGTCATGTTTGTCAAGAAAAAAGTACTCCCAGGGGGCAAAAAGGAAAGACGAAAATAGCACAAATGGGAAAGGAAAGCTTAGGTAATTCTCAACATGAGGAGTCTGAAAATATACATGCTAACTTCTCTGTACTACAAAACTGAAGAAGCAGATCCATGTCCAAAAGAAAGACATAGCTGCAGGTCCCCAGATCTGGTGCCAGGGTGGTGAGAGGGACAGACTATAAGGCTTCCAGAAAACTAAAACGCTTTCTAAAAATAAATAGCAAATCATGCTGATTGAGCAGCCTTTATTACAAACTCCATTTTACTGTCTGGTATTTTTTAATTAGATATGTATATATATTTGGTATTTTTATTCTTAATTTATCACTCTCTGAAATAAAATATGTATGATATTTATCTTTCTTTGGTATGATGTCTAGAGAACAAATTCGTCTTTTGCTAACGGCATATCATTAGGAACCGTTTCTCCAGGGTAAAATTGAAATCAAGCACAGACTTAAAAAACACATCAGAAAAAGATGAAATTCTAGCCTGGTTGGGGACCAGATTGTGGAGACTGCTAATACCCTGGTTAAACTGGAAAGGATGATAAAGTGAAGTGGAACATAGGCTTCCTCCTATGTGATGATAAAGACAAGCAACATGGAGTCTGGAGAACAAGAAGTCAGCTCTGGGGAGGTTTAAATTAGGTTCATCCATCATGCTTAGCATTTCTGCAGAGATTCAACACTGTTACCATGCTGCTTTCTTGCAGCACTTCATCAGCACGGCTGCCTATTTGCAGAGGCAATCTAAGGCAAAGGAGAAACTTCTATACTCTCTGTAATCTCTGTCACTGAGGATGTAAACTATGCCACCTATACGCACCATCCGGGACAGGGCATGGAGAACACAACCCTCTTCCACTCGAGACTGCCGGGAGCCCCAGCGGGCTGAAGGACTGTCAGGGGCCAGCTGCCTCTGCGAACTGCCGGCCCAACACAAGGCGGCCATCAGCACGTGGTGGTGGAGGACCACGGACACCTGGCAGCCGGTCTCGCACAGCCTGTGGCTAACCTTGCAGGATCCCTGCAGCAGAGTGGCTGGAGAATAGACTGTCCCTTCTGCAGCTAAGTCTCTCTCTGTGATTTCAGAGCAGCTGACGCCGGTCGTGCCAGGCCTCCCATTTCATTAAAACTCCTGGGATTGCTAAAAGGAGTTGGAAAACTCACAAGAACAGATTGTGTTGCAGTTTGCTTCCAATTTCAGAGAGAACTAGACAGAATAGAGGCCACAGTGGTAACCCCAGTGAGACAGGAGATACACATCCAGATCACAGCCATGTTTTTGTCTCCCATCGATGAGGTTTACTTTGTTGGCAAAGCGTTCTTATGTTCGGTTTGGGGCTTTCTTAACAGCTGACTTGGACAGGTGAACTACAAACCAGTTGAGAACACTGTACTTTGTGTGTGGAGTAGCAGCACAGTATAAATGAAAACTTCGCGCAGTTTAATTACTAGACCATTCTTCCAGCTGTGCGTTGTGGCTGCTATAACAGGTCTGTACTGGCAAAATGCAAATTAAATAAATAAATACTTAATTTATAAGCATGATTCATCAGAGGTTTCATCTTCTACGGCAAAGAAACAGATGTTCTATTGATGACACTTCATTAGAGAGATAAATGGGGTCACATACATATCTCTGTTCACATCCATCTGCATAATAGACCAAACATTAAGATTTGAAATTCACATAGTACATGCAGCTCTTACATCAGCCTGAAAGAGTCTTAATGCCCAGAGCCAATTAATCCAAGTTAGATTGCCTTAACATTGATGGAACTTTAGTATTGTTCAAGAAAGCAGAAGGCGGGGATTTAACACTGACTATTTAGGATACAGTTTCATTGGAAACACTTATAGAAGAATAACGGATATTAACTAACTGGACAGCAGTAATTTTTGGTAGCTACTGGACAAAATATAGTATCTCTCCTGATGAAGCAACTCAAAGACAGCATTAAAAAGCAGCAGTGACAGGGAAGTCTGAAAATACTGTTCCTCCTCCAGTTACAATTATCAAGGGTTAGCATTAGGAATAGCATTAGGGATAGCTGAGAAATTTTTTTCTGTTTTTCCAAATGTTTATGCAGGAGGCCTAGGAGTTCCCCTACCAAATAGAACAAGTCTTCTTCATTTTAATATGCATTAGATACAAGATAATGCTTATAAAAAGAGTGTCACCTTCTCTGCCAACCTGATTGTTTTTTAAAGGTGAGTGCTTAAACAAATGTTCCGCATTTGCTTGTGTGTGGATGTAAGAGTGTATGCAGACATATGTCTGTCAGGACAGAGTGCATCTGCAACACCCTGGCAATTACCTACGTGCCTACATACCCAGAATATTGCTGAAAATGCTTCTTGTCTGTACTACTGTTATTCATACATCTTTCTTCCAGCTATTCAGACTCTTTTAAGCAATTGTTTTACATTCCACAATTCCTAATTGTGGAATGTAAATCCTAATTTATTTTGACTGATACTTCTATTTTCTTTGGGGGTGAGTGGGTATTTCTGCTTCTTTTACGCATACATGCTCTGAAAACATACTTGCAGGTGTCAGCTTCACAGGCTCACTTTTGATTTTCAAGCAAACATTACTAGTGCCAGTGAAAGAGATAGGAAAGAAAACATTAAAAAGCAGTCATGTTTTCTTATTTCATATAAATAATAGTGTGCTGCAGATGGACATAAAGAAACCACCATTCAAACTACTGTATTCCTTTATGCAACTCATCTATAGCAATTGTGCTAGCTTTGTGATTGTGTTACCATGCTTTTTTAAATGATATCCCCTGTTTACCTACAAACAAAAATGTGTAGTAGATTACAAAAAGGGATTTAGCAGGGCTATATTCACTAGTACATTTCCCATCCTATTTTTGAAGTGGGAGGGAGTGGGAGGATGTTCTTACCTACACTAACACTGACATTTGCATTTTCCATCCTAAAATACGTGCAGGGTATATGTAGGGTTTCCTCCCTCCGCTACTGAACTGCAGTCACTCCAAGGAGCAATACAGTTGCAATACACTGCAACGCTGCAGAACAATTTAGCACGTTGTGAACAGCATTCACGCTTCCTGGGGAGATTAATGCACTACACCCCACTCTCAGAAATTTTATCTCGGTATTCACCCAAAATTCAGCTGGTCCTAGAAGTAAAGTTATGTCAATAAACACCAAATGTTCTGACTTTAAATACGTCAGCCAGATCAAAATTTGTTCCCATCTAAGGGTATAAAGGTAATAACTGTTAACTTTTGACTGCTAAAAATGTAAAGGAAAAATCTCTTTCATTTAAAACTTGCTCGTTTGGTTACCATGGACACTGCTTAATCATGAAGGATGACTATTACTTGTTCCTATAGTAACCAAGAAGCTTAAGAAGCATCCTGTAATTTAACTCCAGATGCCAAATTTTACAACAGTCCACCTATTACCACATTTGGATACTTCAGAACAAGCCCAGGCTTGATCTCCAGCTCTACAAGAAATTCACTGATGCAGAAGTGCTGTAAGAAATAAAACTGTGAGCACATAATGTACAAAAGAAACTTGCACTTCAAATAAATTGGCTTCCTCAAAAAGAAACATTAAGTGCTCAGCATCTGAGGATTCCTTTTTCAGTGTAAATGTTAATGAAGCAAAACTTTTGCCATCTTTATTCCTGTCAGTGTTTCTCAGTCTATACAATTGCAGGACATGTTTTTCCCCAAAGTGACTGCTTCAACGTTCAACTTAAAATGAACTTCTGCAGTATTCATAAACGAACCTCCAAGAGCAGATCAGGACTCCCAGCCCAGCTCTCAAGAACAAACCTACAATAAAAATACGTCCCTCATGCAAGCAAGAAGCAATGGACAGGACAAACCTTCCAAATTCAGGCAACCAATGTGTTGATCTAGACAGCCTTTTACAGTATTTCTGCTTGTTTAAAAAAAAAAGCGTAACACTTGCCTAGCATTACTCATCACCACAAAGCTTTACCTTCAGCACCACCAAAGAAATTTTCGTCAGAAGCTTTGCCTCCTGTAGGTCTTGGGAGTTGAGGCTTCCAGAAATCACCTGTGGCTGACACTGTTTCTTGACCCTCACCAGCTCTATATTGGGTATGAATTCACAGATTTCAAAAAGCCATCAATTTTTACATGCGCTGATTTCCAAAGGGGCCTGAGGAAACTTAGTTTAGAAGCCTGACCCTAAGGCTGTATAAAACAGCGAAATGAGTAAGGAAGTTCTGGGGTTTGTGCACCTTTTTTAATACGCATATACACAAACACACAAGCAATTACTATCTAAATTTAAAATATTCTCTGCAGTGTTTAAAAGGAAAGCAAACTACCTTCAGCTAGTGTCTGAGTCAAAAAAAGCAAAACTGATAATGCCCAAATATGGAAAGTGACCCAGCTCGTTCCCCGTCTCCATTGAGAGCAAAGTAAATTAAAGGATTAGAGAGTGCCTTCAGTGCAATAACTTAAGGGATTAGTGGCACACTAGAAGACCTTCAAGGGAAATATAGGTTTAAAAGCTTTAAAAGGCAGCTCTGTGTCTAAATTGTTTGGACTGCCACAGCTGTAAGGAGACAAACTTACTCTAATACATAAGAGAACATGCAAAGCCTGCTGAAACCCCTCTAAGCATGCTTTTGGAAGCAATATTTTTTTGGACTCAGACCAGGGTTTTTAACCTCTTTCTCATTTATTACCTATGGCTTTTAGATAAAAAGTCACTCTGCATTACTTGGGAGCGACTCTGCTACTTATTTCCTTTCAGAGTAATCAGCCCCTCTTAGCAATGCTGTTAGGAGAAAGTGAGGTTACTACCAGAAGGAAAGGACTTAAAATAGGGATAAGCAAAAGATGAGCAAAAAGAGACAACAGTCAGTCTTCAAGTTGCCTGAAAGTTGCTGGTACAATTTCCAAATTTCTGTCACAGCATTAAATGAGCTGTTCCTTGGATAGTAATTTCTCGAGTTACTCTTAAGCAGTATTGAGAATTCTCACAATTTTATCAAGACTGTTGCTATATTTAGTTACCTCTTAAAGGTGCAGCTGCTGGGACCATGGGACATTCAGGTACGGGACTACGGTCAAGATTTTAGAGAAGGAACATGAGAGTCAAAACTCCTGAGTTCTCTTCCTATCTTTGGGCAAAAGGAGAGTCTCAGACAAGAATACAGAGCTACTGGAGTGTGTGCCATTACTCTGTCATTGACCATCCATGGGATTTCCTGCAAGTTATCCCTGGACACCTCACTGGTTAAACAAGAATGCATCTACCTAAGGGTTCTTTCAGGTCCACAAAGTATTTGCAGTTCTTATAAATGTGCTAAAGAAAATCAAACTATTGTTATAAGGTAGTGTTTTGGTTATGCATGCCGATACTCAGAAGACATTTACTGTTTTGGTTAGTGCCACAAATACCACAGTGGACACGTAGCCCACACTAACGGCATCAGCAGACACATAGACCTTTCCAGATGCCCAATTTCATCAAGATTCTGGGTACTTTAGCCAAACCTGCTTCCTTTCAAGCTGTTTATCTGACTTGCAAAGCTCACTGTCCCTGCCTCAGCCCACATACACAGCTACAGCTGCTGACACTGAATTAAGGCAGCTGTGTTGTCCTGCATGAGCCTTCCCCCACGTTCCAAGTTACTCCCTACCGTCCTCCTGTCTTCCTTTACTTTTCCTTCCTTCCCCTACCCCTTTCATGTCTCACTATCAAAACTCCATATCCAGCAAGTCTTAAATCACCTCCTCTGCAACGTTCCTCTTCAAATTTGACAGAAGTTACAACACATGAAAATCAAAGAAGGAGGGAAATACAAAGCTCTCAAAACTGCAGGATATTGTTGTTAAGACAGGTGAAAAGTAAATAAACAGTAAGGTGTTACCTCAGCCCACCACAAGCAAATGAAATGACTGGTCCCCCAAATCCCAAACATACTCCAAAACCCACCCCATAGTTTGTTAACATCGCATGTTGGGCACAATATTATGGTTTAACTGCACTGTAGCTCCAGATGCTAACTGGCAGCGCTGACCAGTGGCTACACGCAACACGGCTGATCAGAAAGTCCCTGTCTTTGGAAACAGAGGCTGTTCCTTCCACTACTGATGACAGCAAGATGGGATGGGATATTTGTAAATCTTGCTTACTACATGTGGGTTTCTAGCTTACTCTGCAAATACCAGAAGGGCCAGTGCTCCTTGGAGATTCATTCTGGTGTTTCCAATGGCTCCTAATGGGAAGTTTTAAAACTTGATTAATTTTTAATCTAGTAGGAATTGACACATTTGTCACAGAAAATACTCACTAAGTTCTGATGTTTCTGCATTTCTGACATAATTCTAAAGGAGGTGGCGTAGGTCAGTGTGGCATCACCAGCACTGTAAGCGCAAAAGAAGGAGCTCAAGGCACTACTGCCACTGTGCTCCTGCTGAAGGGTCTACCTAACCTTTGCCTCCATAGACAATAAATTCACTCTAAATTTTTGTTTATTAAATGGCTACTTAGAATTCTACATCCGTTGTTTTCATATCAAAACAATTCAAGAATTCCTCCATCATGCACTACTTCCCAAGTTATTAAAGTTAGTATAGATTTTTATTAGACAATTAAGCATTGAACAAATAACAGCAAAGTCCCAGCTGGAGCACTAGCACTAAAAATAGCATGGCTTGCCAGTGAATATTTCCTACAAACAGTACAGCTTAAAAAATTTTGCATATCTTTTCTATGGGCATCTGTCAGCCCCGCTGTTAAAATTTCAATGAAAAACTGCAAGAGTTCCATGGTGAAATAGAAAATGCCACAAAAGAGATTTGGGAAACAAAGCAATGGTCATTCAAAACTGAGAAGCAGGAAGGTCTCCTTTTCCTGACATTTAAAAGACACCACCCTTGGAAAAAAAACCAAACCTATCGCTAATGTTTACTACTGGACTCCACTTGTCTGATCCCAGCCCTTAAATGAAAAAAACTGTTTATGCAGTATTTCTTAGAAAAATTATAGGTATTCTAGGGCACATGATTTGGATTCTTCAAGAAATCTCACATACAGGAGTATGTGAGTATGCAGGTACACATGTACCCCTTTGCCTATCCAGGATATAAGGCAATAGAATAGAATAGAACACAATAGAATTGTACTTCTTATTGGCTACTAAAGTGAATAACTTAAAACTTGTAACTTAAAATCAAGTAAATTATAAATTAAGAATGGGAAGAGTGATTCTAAGCTTGAATGATCCCAGTGCTTCCTGCCCATGCTTATGACTGGAAGGTGGCCAAGCAAGGCAGCCCACACGGGAGTCCCAAGGTACAGTGACTCGGTCTCGCCTCAGAGACCAGATCGACCAGGCAGATTGACCAGTAATATATTATTATGCTCATCTTTCCTTACAGACTTGTCTTCCTACTGACCATACCCCATTCAGTATCAACCACTGGAACAGAAAGATGTGCTGAAAAGGCAAAATCACTCATCTTGTCAAATTTTGTAGGATATGAGTCAGGGAACAACAGTAAAACTGGAACATTTTACTCTGATTTCTGCTTGCCAATACAAATACATGCAACACAGGCATACTTGTATTTGCAAGGGTAACACTGCATATTTCAAACTTCTACATGCTGATGCAGAATTAGTTTCTTTTAATAAAAACACATATTCTTTAGTCATACAGACCATTAAAAGCTGCTACCAGATGTCTGTCAGATAGATATGGTCTCTCCCAACAAATTTATTATATAACAATCTAGATGCAATACAAAAGATCAGAACAACAACCCAGTAACAGAAGTGAGTGTGAAAGAGGAGGTTATAGTAACGTGTGCCCTTTATAGGCAGGTGAACAAATGGGGTTCTGATGGTAGTGTTGTATTCGTAACGACTATTCAAATTGTTAAAAACAGAGACCACAGGAAAAAAAAATCAAGGCTCAGGGGCACATATTGGTTTGGCACGCCAAAAAAGAAAAGAAGGCTTTGTAAGTGTAGGGAGGTGTTCTGTTTGGACAGTACACAACAAATTACTTATTTGCTTATTTATTCATTAGTTGATTATGGCACCGTTCTTCTGAGATAAGTAGGTCTGGTCAATACTGATCTATCAGGAAAGGTAGGTTCGGATATGATGCAGGTATTCTAATACCCAGGCCTCTGCCATAGCTAGAACTATCTAAGCTAAACTTCATTTAGAGTAAGTGCAGACAAAAGACATACATTGAAACACACATGCTTTCAACAATCTGAAAGGCACACAGTGGAATTCAAAGAAAAGTTAATTGTGGGTCATGAAAAGAACAAAGTATTGTTTAAATATTTCATGTGACTTATTTACTTACAGAACCCTGAATCTTATTTAACAATTTAGTGGGAATTTTCAGTAAGAGCAAAATTTCTAATCAGAATGAGAGAGAGATCCCTTCTCCCCACAACATCTAATACAGTCGTGTCCAGGGCACTGCCCTGGGCTACAGGACAAAGTCCTGCAGAGGTGGGAAGGGAGAAGTTCCATGTGGCATTCCCTGTCGAACATCACTTTCTGTTAACTCACTGCAAAATAGATTTTCAGCTAGGAAAGATTAGAGAGAAGTGTGTGAAATTTCAGTTAGCTTTAAATATAATACAACCTCCTTTGTTGTTATGTCATTCTGTTACATGCTGGGACAATTTTCAAGCCTCTGCTTCCCTTGTCCCAAGCAAGTGCCTTAACCTCTAAGGTATTGGCTATTTGGGTATAAGTTGATCTCTCGTTCATCACTTAAAAGGTTTTCATTTCATCAAACAGAGGGAGAAAGACTAAATTCCAGCTGTTTTCAAGAGATGTGTATCTGAATAGCCTGCTCTGAGAAAAAGAAATCTGACCTTAGCCTCCAAGCTCTCAGTGTTTGGTGTGCTAAAATACTGGGCTTTGCTGAAGATCAGTCAGTTTTCTCTTCACAGCAGCCATCAAAGGAAAAGAAGAAGAAAGCCTGTTTAATAAAAATCGTTTTTGTAGAAGACCTTGAAAAGCATTTGTGATAAACAGAACTTAGAGCAAGACATTTATGTCCAAGGAGCTGACAGAGGCAGAAGTATCAGGAACACTAAACCTTCAAGATCAGGAACTCAAAATGTTCTCAAATTCTTAACAGCTTTGATGACAACTGATTGCCTACAGAGTTTTACAGAAGAAAGACTTGAAGCCAAAGCTGCATTTGGCTCAGATAAGAAACCGTGAATGGAGCACCCGTCAGTAGTTTCTATAAGCAAACTGAATTTTCAGAACACTTGCCACTGACCCCTGTTCCTTCATTATAGCCATAATTAAGCAGAAGCAGAGATACCATGAAGAAAGCCACAGACCAAAGTACTGCAGGCAAAAGCAAGTGTCGCTTTTACTGAGAGTTTTCTTTCTACCCTCTCTGCCTCCCAAGCACCTTCCACTACATTAGGTAGTTCAGCTGGTAGAAATCATAATTACTGCCTTGATTCCCCATATAGTTACACCCATCTCTGAGCCGAACAGATGTTCCCAGGGCAGAGATGGGGTTTCTGCAGTCAGCTTTTTTAACTAATGTATACCTGCAGCATGTCCCAAATCTCTGTGGAAAGCACAGCCAGGAGATTTCAGACATTATCATCATTCTAAGATTAACAGTGGGGTAAAACCTGTCTTGTTTATCTACTATCAAATATCAGTAATTTAAACATGCTGGAGGCATGATCACATGAGCCTCCTGATAGCATGGTCTGATTTGCCCTCCCCATCAGTTTCACTGTTCTTCAGCTGTTCTAGTCCTGGACCCCTCAAAGGGACAGACTGGCAAACATACTGAAACTAGTGATGAATGTGTTAAAAGCACCAGGGCTAACCAGAGAACTCTAGAATAGAGGATACCATCACACAAACCATCACATAAACTGGCTGTCATTGCAAACAGCTGAAAGTCCTGTACATTTTTCTGCATGCTACATCAGATTGTCTCCATCTGCAGTCCCAACAGAAAGCAATCCCCTACTTTCCGTAGATACTTGCACAGAAAATGCAAATTCTGTTCACTTTGCCTATCTAAAATACACTACAGCAGAGCTTTCCTGAGGGAGTGGTTATCTCTTTCTTTGTACCTCGGGAAGCAAGACCAATTTCCCAAACTAGGTCTCAGCTGTAACTGCCACCGCCTATGCCTGCGATGCAGCTGTGCGAGCTATAACCCCAGCCTGACTTTTACTCTTTGTCCTCGGGCAGGCTGCAGTCCATGCTTACAAAAGGCCAGCAGGCAGCATTCATGCAGCAATGCTCATCAGAAGGGCACACGTGGATAGGTGGCATTGCCCCCTCAGGGGGGCGAGAGTGGGAAGTGGCAGTATATAAATATAAGCTTTTAAACACAACCTCTTCTTTATTCAAAGAGACTGACTGATATAAACTAGAGTGGGCTGAAAGTGGTTCTTTGACTCACAGCAAACAGGCGTGTTACAGCTTTTGGAACAGGAGCCATGCTGGCAGCAGATGGCAGCACCTACAGCTCTTGGGTGCTCCAGTGTCAGCTCCGGCATCAGGTATTTATCATCCAGGATTGATGCAGTACAAACAGTGAATGATTCCAGATGGGGAGAGAGGGTTGTATGCCAGCAGAGTTCTCCTCCCTGGTAAATGTGTAACAACTGCCTGATCCTCACCAAGTTCCCTGTCCAAAAGCATGCTGATAATCTGCTGAAGTGACACACCTCGGAAAAGTTCAGCTTCCAGGTATCACTGCTCCTCCAGCTAGGGCCACAGGCTTGCCTAGGCTCTGTGGGGATCTTGGCAAAGGGTCTGGAGACTGGAGAGAGCAAAAAGTTGCCAAGAGGATGTCCGGGAAACAGACACATGGCAAAACAGACCATTGCCAATTCCTGTGCAGTAACTCCAATACTCATGAATTTACGGTAACCTCCCACTAAGGATATCTGATCTTTGACTGTCTGAGCTAGAGATAGCAAATTATGCTGCAGATCAGCATTTGAGAAGGGGACCCTCAGCTCTTTCTTTCACCCAGACTTGTAGGTTTTGGAAATTACATAAAACCCCCAAAATCTAGAACCTCATTCTGACTGCTGTAGTCTCCAAAGCTCCCACACTCTTACAGTCTCCTGTTCATTAACCTGCTAGTGGGATCAAAACTGTCAAGGAAAGTTATTTCTTTTGCTGTATTCTAGCACTTCCTTCACTCTGTCCAGACTGGGAGCCAAGGCGCTGGAGCAGCAGGCAGTGACTCCAGACTCTGGACCAAGCCCTACCACTGACCTACTGCATGACCTTGCTGTACGACACCACCACTGCACAACTTGCTTTCTGCATCTCTTACAAAAACATGTCAAAAATAAAGGGAAAATTCTTATCCAGACTTGCAAATCCCTTTAAGATCTACAGATAAGAAGAGCTCAACTAGTGTCGAGTATTATGATCCTCCTAGCAGGCAGGAATCCTAGAGACAAAGTGTGACAAACACAAAATACTCAGGGAGAGATCAACAGCAAGAAGATTTCAGTTGGTTCAAATCCAATTTCTTACAAACATTAGGGTTGATTTCCATTTCCATCAAATCTGCCTGCATATTCCTTGTGTTCATGACAAATTACACTGTTAAGTTCATACTGGGTTACCTAAATGAAACTAACACGTTTAGCTTGTCACAATAACTGAAATGACAGTAAAATATTTTGGTTTTGAACAGTACACAAATAAAGGGGGAAAGGGAACTGTTACACTCTGGAGTTTACAAACACTCTTCCCTGACAGGCAAAACAAAACAAAAAAAAAAAAGGAAAGAAAAACACTGCCTGCTTAAAGGAAAAGATGAAGCTCAGGGACTGATTTAGCTTCCTATTGTTTTCTCAGTGATGATTCAAAATCCTGAAAAAAGCACTGTATGCCAGGAAAAGAAGAAAGAGAACATTGCACTAAGCTAAATCTTGTAGTGCTAGAGCCTGCTTTACAGTCTGCTTCATAAATCAGAATTAACTCCAGTGAGACAAGTACAAGCCTGGATTTGCACAAACACCTGATGCAGTGTTGCAGTGGTGCTTTTTATTACGGCTTTTTATTCACACAGTAACAAAAAAGTTCTTTTTAGTTAATGGCTTTGATTAAGCTCAAGACATAAATATGACTGGGTTGTCACACTAGAGGCCAAACACAACCCTCTACCCTCCTTTCTGAAAAGACAGTTCAACAGCAAAATGACTCAAAGACTCCCGCTTCTTTGACTGCTTTAACGATAGGCATAAGCATCAATAAACATTTATTCCAGTCTAGAAGAGAAAGCCAGAATAGCTTATTTTAAAAATGCAACTGGGTCAGTAGCTGCCTCAAGTAGAATAAATGGGCTGCATGAGTGAGTATGCCCTAAAGAAACATTACTCTGTGGACCTAACTCCTGCTGATGAGGACAAATAGGCCCTTTTAGAGCAGGATTTTTAAAAGCGCAAAGTGATTTGGGAATACAAGTCCCATAGGTTTTCACAATGCCTCAAGACCACAATCTTTAGGCTCTTTTGAAAATCCTACCCCTAAACTGTATTCAGCTTTGTAATTTCAAAACCCCTGGTGATACTCAGCTCATGAAGAACAAGAAGATCTATAGCATATAGATACCATCTCTTAATCAAGGATTTTCAAATCTCTATAATAATCAATTAGGCCTCCAAACATCTCAGCTAAAAAAGCAGTTAATTATACAAATTGAAAAAACTGAACCATGGATAACTGAAAAGACTGGGTTAGTTACAGTTACACAAGGTGTTAAAGCCACTGTAAGGAACAGCACCCAAGCCTGACTCCCCCAGCTAAGCTCTTAAAATTAAACAGTTCTCCCTCCCCATACATTACTGCAGCACTACACAAGCAACTGACCTTCTGTAAAGCTCCATATATGCCTCCTAGGGAGCAGGCACACTTACAAATATTTGCACTGGTCATTCTTATCTACAGTAACGAAGCTACCTGTAAGCAACAGCACGTATGTCTTTGCACTGTCAATTAAAGAGAACTGTTGTTGCAATTACCCCTACTAAGCGGCCTGTTCCGGCTCCGGGATCTGCTTCGCTGTCTCTGAAGTCGTGACCTCCGGAGCAGTCGATAGTAGTAAGATGGTCTCCCAGAACTTTTCCTGCTGTTCATTGACATTTTTGTATCTATTTTACACACACACACATGCAGGCACAGGTTCACTCTCCCCTCTGGCAAAGTAGCAACAGTTCCAGCGTTTTAATTAACTGGAGGTTGGTTCTTTGGAGTGGAAAGGGAGAGGGGTGAAGAGGAACTCTTCACTTTACACATTTAAAAAGAAAAACAAGAGGAAAACATAACAAAGAGAGAGAGAGGAGAAAAAAGAGCGCGGCATCAGAGTGCATGTCTCAGCTGAGGGAGGACTTGCAGCAAGCGAGATAAACTGTACTAACAATTCCTGCCCCAAAAAAGATAAGCCTGCTGGAGTTGGAATAGGAAGCCAGAGTTGGCCTGGGCTCTTGAAAAGTGAAGAATAGGCTGGAAGAAATCCTGGACTGGATCCTCTCCGCCGGACAGCAACATCTGATCAAACAGTACTGGAAAAAATCAACAGCTTGCTGCATGAAAACGGCTGGGTAGCCTTAGGGTGCCAGCTAGTTTCTACCTGCCCCAGCCATCAGATCATTTCAGAGATGAAGTTTCAGGCGGCTTGGTCTGCAGCAGGAGGTATCTACGAAAGACTGGGTTGGGGAAGGGTATAATGATTTCCTGGCCATGGGACACATGTTAATAATCATCATGGAGCAAAAGCCCCGGAAAATAAAGTGAAACTTGAGAGGGGAAAACTTTAATTAGAAGTTGAATGAAAAGAGCTCCAGACTCCCCTGGAGGCCCATTTCCTTTCAACATTCAAACTGAGTTATAGCACATCCCACAAATTAGAGAAAGAGCCTATTTACCATTTGGGTTCTGATGGCAGTGAAGATTCTGCCTCCGGCTGATATTGCTCAATAAAATTACATTTCAATGGGCAGCATTAACACTTTAAGCCACAGAGGAAAAGAAAGGAAAAGAAAGGAAAAGAAAGAAAAAGAAAAGAACTAACGAGGTACAAAATTCCACTTCACATCTAGAGTTTTAAAAGGTCAGAAGTGAACTGTCCACAGTCCTTCATCTAAGCTCTGTCCCTTGCCAGCACAAAAAGCACTCTGAAGGAAGAGCGATAGACACCATTTCAGAAAACCAGAATGGTGGCCAAGAACTTAATGCACTGCCACTTCTTCTCACAAGTTGGCAGATAACAGACAAACCTCATCAGAGTGGGACAAACTGCAAAATGACATTTGCACAATACCCCTCTGCATTGTGTCCTAGTTTTGTCATTTTCCCATACATTTGTGCAAATTTATCTTTGTGGTGTGATGTGAAGCTGGAGGACTAGACAGGCTTGGCTGAGGACAAACTGTGTTCCCCAGTAAGCAGGAGCTGCTCCAGAAGTTTGAAAGCTTCCCCAGATTATACTGTGTTGTACCTTCAATAACAAGAGGCAGAAACTACCAGACTTCAGTACCCTCCTCGGGACAGAAGTCCCTTCCCTACCACCAAGCATCCACCTCAGTTTTAGGATTTCATAAACTTGTGCCGTCATGGAAAACATCAGAATTCTAGAAAACCTGTATTTTCTTATTTACATATTGAGTAGTAAACCCATGACGTTTATCAGCTGAGAAAGGCCCTTCCAGGAGGAAAAACCAAGTCTGGATCGTCAGTGAAGTCCATGCCTGGTTTTGAGGCCACACGTAAGGAATTCAGCCCAGCTTTTAGGCAGTGCAGGAAGGAGCCAATCAAGAGGGCAATGGCAAGTTCAGGTCAAGGAGGCAGATCCCAGCTGGACAGCCGAGGCTCCCGCCGCTCCGGGAGGGGGATGCTGCACAGGGACATTCCTCGGCCTCTTGCACCCCATGCACCGTCAGTCACCAAACCCCACATCAGATCCCGGCAAAAAGGAAAAGGCTTCAGTTACTATGCATCTGCCCTCTTCTTGTTATCCGGAATAAATTTTTTTTTTTTCATATTTGGGCGGATTAAAAAACAAACAAAAAAATACAGGAACAACTATAACCATTAATAACAGATGACCAGAGACTCATCCTGTGCAGTTGATTCAATTCACAAACAGAGCTGAGAACATCTAGAAGACAGTGATGGGAAAGTCTGAAAATACTGAGGTTCGCTTGAAGATTTGCTATAGACAAGAAGCCAAATATTCAGGTGCCTCCCTGCATTTTTGTGTCTTAATGACTGAGCTGGCAGCTCTTAAGAGAATCTTGTTTGATTACGCTTTTATCACTAGAAATGCCTTTAAAACAGCCTATCCAATTTATTTCTCCTTTTGTCATTCCCAATAGCGAAAAAAGGCACTGATGGAAAGGAAAGTTTAAACAAAACCACGTAAAAAGCTCACCCAAATTCAGACAATCTAAAAGGCGAAGGTTCATGTGCCTTGGTTTTGCTTAACTGGAGCCGGGTGACTCATCCTCAGTCCACCTGGGATGCGGCGAGGCACAGGCGCTGCGGATCGCCCTAACCTCTGTGAGCAGGTGGAAACGATCAGGAGATACGGACAGTGGGCCTGCAGTCACTGTGCCTTCACCCACGTGTACTTAAGCATCTGTTCCATGTTTAGGGATTTTTATTTTTAATCAACCTAGTATTTTCAGAATCGTTCATACAGGTGACCATAAACCAGGAGAAGTTAACGAGGGACTATAAACTAGCGTGACAAGAGAAAGCAGCCTTACTATAGAAGCGTAAACGGCAGGGAGTTTTGTTCAAGTTTTGCCAGCTTGCCTCTGTCTCTCTCACTTCAACAACGTTTTTGAAGGCTTTAAGTTCAGATGCTACATAGCAGCAAGCAACAAAATGAATGACCCATCTGGGAGGGAATGTGACTGGTTTGGACCTTTCCAATTAATCCAGCACTGCTTTTTTTTTTTTGCTTTTTTTTTTTTTCTTTCCTTTTTGAAAGCCACATCCTGATACAAACACTCTTTTGTGTATAGCAGAATCTATCACTTGCAAACGTTAGATATATTAACTGCTCTGGAGGGAAGTTGACAACATTAAAATCTCTGTCTAAAATAACACATCACAGTCTAGCTGTTCCCTCCAAAAAGCAGGGCGAGTTCAGTCATGGGCTCTGCTGAATCTCTCAATAAGAGGAGCAAATGGAGCCAAACAGAGCAGTGGTTTTTGGGGTGTTAACTCCTCCTCCCCAACGCTGAACATAAACCTAACCCATGAAATTAAATATCTACCAAACTGTAACATCTCAGTGAAATACCCAGTTTGATACGCTGTTGAGCTTTAGAGGAAAATTAGAGCACCCACAGCTGACCTGGCATCCCCTGTTATCTGCTTCTGTTATCCTGCCATTAAGCCTTCTTAAAACTGGATTTATTTCACTCCCTTTACCAAAACTAACAGCATGTGAATAAATTTTAAATTAGCACCAAAATAAGTTCTGAGATGGAGAGCTACACAAACATTGGCTTGTTTGCTTTGACATCAAAAGAAGCAGGCTGCTGCCTGAGGCTTTGCTCAGCTACAGCAGGGCTGCTCGGTCCAGGGAGGCCGACAGAAGCCATGCCTCCGCAGCAGCTTACACTTGCCTTTTTTATCATTTGTTTATTGCTTTGTGCTGGGAAAATAATGACTGTACTTCAGAATGCACATTCCCAAGGCAGCCCCTACCATTAAACCTCTTGCTTTCCCAAAGGGCTTTAGAGGGAAACAATCATTCCTCTTAACTCCCTCTGATTTTATGGCAAGGAACTTGAATTCCTTATTCTGAAAGTGAAAGTTTCCGTGCTCTGTGGGGCCCAGCCTGGCCCCAAAAGCTCTATTAGTACAGGTATGAGGATACACTGATTTGTCCATGCACGTAATTAATGGCCTCTGAATTTATACTACCTTCTGGAAGATAGCAGCTTTAGTAATTTCATTTCAGTTTCCCATATTTTTTTTCACAAGGAACTGAACTGAGGCTTTCAAAAGTTAAAACAAACAAACAAGAAAAGGTTTTGCCTTGGCCAGTAGAGAGAGGAGTGGTGGATATCAGCTTAATTTCTAATTTGCATCAGGTCAATGAGCTGCAGACAGATCATTGAGAAGTTGAAAAAAATCAGATTGCAACCCAGATTTCCCTGTCGCTAACTGCACTACCCCTGAAGAATGATTATATTCCTTTCACAATCCAGGGCAAAAGGAATAAGGGAGTAATCTCTACAAAATATCTGTCTTTTAAAACACAAGAGAAATATAACAGTGTTCTTGTCAGTGATCCTAGACACTCACAAGATGTGCCTGCTTGAATTTGCTTACAAGTCCATTGCAGTCTTCAGTTCAGCATACTATGAAGCTGGAAGATTTCCAGGCTTAATGCCTCAAGGCTACCAGGGATACATAAGCTCATATGCAGAGCCAGAGAGGAAGGTAATTTCCTTTGTGTAATGATAACAACTTTCAATTCAGCTGTACCCATACCAACATCTTCAGTGACATATTTTTGAATTGAAGACCTAAAAAGGAAAGTTTCATACACACAGTTAAAAGTAAACTACTTCTTTTTAATACTGTAATGGAAAACAATGATTATTTTAAGACTATGCGTAGGCAAATTAATTTCCTTACCACCTTAGGTGGAATGTAGCAGCTTTTTGATTGCAACAGCCTTGCAACAAAGTGGTACACAGATTTGGGATCAAAATGAGAAATAAACATTTACATTAAATTTAAGCATAGAATTCATTGCTCTCCGTTTACTGAATGGTGTCATAGCTACCAAGTCATTATGGAATACTCTTGCTGTCTGTATGATGATGAAATCCAAAGGTAGTCACTACATATAATATAGATATTTAATGATATTAATGAGTAGAAAAAGCAGTGCCATATAAAAAAGACAAGAGAAAGAATGTGCGTCTGAATAATTTAATATTAAACAAGCGTTCAGGAGGTCTCACAGAAGTTAAATCAGGACATGAATTCTTTTAGCATTACTGCTCCCTGCATACAGACTATTGCTATTGTTTACTGTCATTATGTTTATTATATATTTACTATGGCAGTGCCCAGAGATGCAAAAAAAGATCAGTGTCACATTGTTTTGGGATCTGCATACACCACAATTAAGAGATGATTCCTTCTCCATAGTACTTATGATCTAACTAAACGCACACACTATTGCAAACACCGTAGGCATAATAATTACCATGCCCATTTCATGAATGGAGAAGTGAAGCCCCGAGTGATTTATACAAGGTCACGTGGGAAGGCTGGGGCAGAGCTAGGCGTATACCCTGGATCCCTTAGTCCCTGCCCAAAGAATTAATGGAGTTTCCTCGCTCTCTCAGGACAATCCCCTTGTGATGAATAACTATTAAGCATAATAATATCTTTATTTTCTACAGTGTCTTTCATCCAACAGAGCATAGTTGCTTTTGCAAATACTGGTCCAGGTTTTTAATGTACTTAAAACATACAAACTTCCTCTTTTTCACTCAGGTAAAAAAAAAAAAATCAAAGGAATGAGCCCAGTGTTAAGCAGAAAAGTCAGTTATTTGCTTCTAATAAATAACGTCCTGATTTTAAGAACTAGTCATAATATATTTTAAAAATGTGAATACAAGAGTTTGTCAAATATCACACACAAAAAAGGAAGCAAGAGAAATAAAACTAGACCCTAGGAACTCTACCTCTAATTCCCAACAAGTTTATCAACAAGCTGAGTTTTGGACCACATTTGATTTCTGCATACAGCAGGCAGCTTCTTGACAGTGGGAATTCAGTACGACATACCAGCTCCAAATCCGTGTGGAACAGGCAAACAGGAGGTCGACAAACATGTTATTCATTGTGCTGGAAGGACGTGTAGTGCTTTGTGAAAAACACACAAAGTGATTCACATAGGAAGGGCTGCTCAGTCCCTGGGCAGGTTACAGTAACGCCAAGGAGAGTCAGCGTGTCTGAGAACCCCATTGGAGATGTTTCCTGTGCCACGCAATGAACTCTGTACTGCAAGGGAACAGGGAAGAAACACACAGACTGACCTCAAAGCAGAACATGTTTCCTGACTACTTCCCAACAGAACAATAGAGCTAAAGAACACAAACTTTTTCAAATTAGCTTTCAACTAGCTGGGGGAGACCAAAATAAAATCAGTTAACTTACTCTAAATTTATTGATACGTATTCCTAACGATAAAGAATACTCTACTCACGTAACTTGATTTATGACCTGACTGGTAATGATGCTAAGAAAATTCAGAAAGTCAGAATCTGTCTTAAGATTTGTGCTACGATTTCCACAGACCTAATGAAGTAATTAAGCACATGGAGTCCAACACAAATTGAAGAAGAAACTTTTACCAAGATCAAACAGCCTATGCCTCAAAACAGCCTGCTGCTTTCCACAACCCAGGAGAAAAAACACCACGAGTGTAAAGTCTCCACTGTGTAGCAAAAATTCCCATACCAAAAAGAAAAATCTTGTACAAAACCCCACATCAAACAAAGCTCCTCATATACAAATGGGAACTGTACAACACTTCCTAGCACCATGCGTCTTCCATGAGTAGCTGCAGGGAGGAAATACTTGTTTAAGCCTGATTATTCTTTACAAAAAAACTTATTACTAAAATAAAATGTTAACAATGATTCATTGAGTGATTAATGGAGTAACTTCAGCTCTGGGTTTCCAAAGATCTCCCATTTCCTTCTCCAAGACAAAATTAAAGCAGTTCTCTGCTATGACCTCTGTAAGCTGACCCATGGGGCTTTCTGTTAACTCAACTTACAGCCAACTTGAATGTGTTCATTGAAACTCTTTTACTCGTTCTCTGAGTACAGTTGAGCTAACACTGCTATTTACAGGGGTCACCTAGCCAGCCAGACTAAAACAAACACATTTCCTTTTAGCCGAAGGATCCTGCCATTAAGAATTCCCTCTGACAGATGACACTGGTGCTAGTTCGCACTCAGCGCAGGAGGAGCTATGCAACAGACACCAAACGCACCGTGTGCCTCAAGAGATTTTTGTCAACAGGAGAATGAAGGAAGTTGTCTGGATTGCTCTGAGCCAATTCACTTCAGTCTTGTAATACAACTGTTCAGAAATTTTTTATTTACTATAATACACAATAATAGGATTTTTTCCCAGATTTCCACTAATATTAACCATGATATTTACACATGGTAGTGCATTTCTTCTCCTTGCACATTTTTATGCCATTATGATTATTTTAAAAATAACCTTTTTGTTAAAATTAAATATTCAGAAAAAAATCGGTTTGTAAAATTTTTTTTGTTATTGTTTCAGCTGGAAATAAAAGCGCTTTTACATTACTCCCTACCACTTCTCTAGTATAGAAAAAATGGGAAAATTGGCTTATTTACTGTGAAAAAATACACTGGAAGATATTCAAGATCCTGCAAATCTCACATTGAAACTTTGAGGGGAAAAAATGAAACTTATTACAAAAACATCACAGCATAGGAAAGCTGTTGTTTATTTTATTTAAAAAATAAAATATCCTTATCTTGCTTTTTTAACCACATTTTAAACAGCTCATCTATCTTGCTTTCCGGAAGAAAGTTGGCTCTGTGAGCTGCCTTCTCTCCAATTTTTCACTGCTGTGCAGGTGTGTAAGATTTCCTGTGCGTGATGAGGACTCAGTATGTGCTCAGTGGGTAAGATTAAAAAGATGGTTGGAGGATAACTGACTGAAAAGTCAATGTTTTCTAACACAGCTTTGAAGTAAAACTTGTGGAAGACAGCTCCCAGACAGCTTAAAGGTGCATGGCTCCACACTTCCCAGAGATCAAACCAACCACAGCCTCCCAAAGTCTGCACCTTCCAAATTCGGCTCCGGTCATTTAGTCCTTCTGAAGACATCTATCCACCCTGACCAGATGCAGTCTCTATTAGTCACAGTAAATAGCAGAGACATGCAACTTGTTTGGTACAGGAATCCTAGAACGGAATCACAGAATAGCCCAGGTTGGAAGGGACCTCGAAAGATCATCTGGTCCAACCTTTTGTGGGAAAGGGAGCACAGCTGATGAATTTTTAGGATCAAAGAAGACTTAAACATTGCAATAGGTAATGCAGAAGACAAACCCATCAAAAACAAGCACTGCCAGTCAAGTCTTGCAGAAAGGAGGAGCTACAGACTACTCTGTGCCATTGAGGAAGAAAGAACAGAATTTCAGAAACAAAGAGAGAAGTCCAACATCTAACGAACAGCTTGCACGTGGAACTCTGGTATTTAGTTATTATTACTAGTTATCAATGTTAATACAAATAACACATTCACATGCTTTTCCCTACCTATGCAGACATGAATTAGATGCTCATTTTTACTTTCCTATCTGCAAATTTAAATTAAAAAAATCATTACCTTTAGGTTAGGAATCTAATTATTAAATGTAATAATAGTATTGTAATAAACTACGTATTCTGCATTAACCTTGATCAAAATATTCATATAAAAAAAATTAGCTCCTAAAAATATTTTTACTTTGTATGTAAACAAGTAAACTTGCTGTTGTGTTGCTGCAGGGAACAAGTTGATAAAAGTCTGGCATCACTGCTTTCCTGTGCCAAATTTATTAGTTATTATTAGCAGAAGTCTCAGCTATTTATTGTGCATTCTAATAGAATGGCTTTCCAATGTGGCGTGCTAAAAGGTCAGAAAAAAAAGATCAACCTTTCTGAAAGTTGCTGCAGGGCATCACTATCCTTGCTTGCATGGAAGTCTAGTCTGTTTTAACTCAAGGTGGGGAAAAGAAAAGGGTTTTACAGGTGTTAGAGTAGCCTAGTAACACTTTGTGCACAAACAACATTTACCTAATCTGAGGAATCCAGTTTGCTCCAAGGGAAGCAGACATTTTTATGCTCACCTCCTGATTTGTAGCTGGTTCCAAAGTGCAATATAAGGACACGTGAGATTTACACAGCAGCATGAATCAACACTTGGGGTGTTTAATCTCATGATAACATCACACTGAAAGCAGCATCTACGCTGACAAGTGAAATGAAAGATTAACTTGATTACACATGCTACGTAAAACTTACTTCCTGATTAATTAATAGATTAGACACTTCCAATTCATGTTTAAATGCCTGATAATGATCTTACGTGCATATAACAAATCACTGATTTATACACACACAATCCAAACTTCATTTTTCATGTGACAGATTATTTTCTTCCTTTCCTTGCCACATAATTTGCAAACTGCACTACAAATATAGTTGCTTGTTTTACTTGCCAAAAATGGCATCAGATTACTCTTCCAAGGAATATTTTGGCAAGTATGTTCTTTGCCATGTTCCTTATCAGTCTTACATGACATTGTATCATAGAAAACACCATCTATTTTAAAAGAATACTCTGTTAACAAGTTAAAAAATGAAAATGTTTTTAAAGACCAGTTTACAAAACCAACTGGAAATCCTGCAATCAATTTTTACATAACATTGTGAGGGTTGTTTTTTTTTAATTTATGTTCTTCCTTCTGCCACAATACCACAGTGCTGGTCTGACAGAAGTTACTGTCCAAGTTCAGCCGACTGCAAAAAGTGAAGACCTTCCTTAAAGTAACAGAAATACGAAAAACAATCTAAGAACAATACCAGGGATGAGATGTTTTTAAGTGTGGAACCTCAGTGAAAACAACTAACATCTCTAGTCCCCAAGCTCTACTGAGTCATGATCCACCCCTGCAAATTATCACACCACTAGGTCTTTAGCTCAGTGACCTCACAAGCCCTGTGCAGAGAACTGATGGATAATCTGATAAATGACACTCTGAATAAAAATGTTAGAAAACACCTAGCAAGGCACCCAGTTATTCCTGCCAAATGATGATGTAATGCTATTCTATTGCAGTATCAGTTCAAATAGAATTTTTTCTGCTTATCTTCGTAGTTATTCATACAGCTCTTCTACTCACAAGAGTAACTATCTAGTCTATATATACCCATTCTGCTAATATGCCCACTATATTTTTAGAGGGAAAAAGCTACAGCAAAAACTCTTCCTACTGAATTTATATCCTTTATTCTTTAATATACTCTCTTTTACAGGGTTAACACGTCTAACTCTCCTTCGAGCACCTGCAAAGAGCTATCCAATGACAGCTTGTCTTCATGGTCCTAGTACATCCATGTGGCAGCCGTCTTGGATGATCTGGTTTGCAGGGCTTGTAGAATTCATTAGTCAAAATGATATACTAATGCAAAGAAGGCAAAGTTTTCTCATGCCTGTTTGATGTTTTATTTAAAATAGTTGGGTGCCCTCAAAACACTCTTCCTAGGAGACTCAAATAATAGCTCCTAATTGACAGAGCACATACTTGCTCGTGAACAGCAATGCAAGCATCATGATACCATTTCCTTATTCTCCACCCTAAAAAAGAACTTGTTCTTGACCTCTGTGCTGAACTTCACAACAGGTACTTCTGAAGTAAACACGTAACTCTAGCTAACACCCAAACAGAGTAAAGAACTGATCCATACTTGTGATTGTTCATTAGAAGCACTCCACGTACATTCGTTAGATTTTCATTCCAGAGAAGAAAATGCAAACACCTGCTACAACTCAAAATGCAAGATTTCAAAACAAATTCTACAAAGAATGAGAAGTTCAATGTGACCTTGATAAAAATCACAATGGAGGCTGCAGCGCCTCAGCAATGCATAGCTATATATGTGTCACAGCAGAAAGCGACGCATTAGACTGTCCACCGCGGTGCAGCCTCCCAGCCAGCCTCTGCAGGCTGCTGCTTCACAGCTGAAACTACGTAGTCAGTCTTTGCTAACCCCAGTCTAACTCAAAACTCTACTTATCTTTTTCTTTCTAAATCATCCGCAGGACAAGACTAGAACCTCTTTTGAAATGTAAAGGCTCTATAATAAAATTTAGAAACAACATATGGTACAAATATCAAGCGTGAACATCTCTTCCCATCCTGTACGTTTCAAAGACTGTGCAAACAGCACTTTTCCCTCGTTTTGATCCTGCAGCCAAAATGAGTCATCTGTGAACAATTATGGCTCTGGCAGGGGCCTGACTGTTTGAGAATGAAAGGAAACACTTTATTATTGAAATGAACAGTATGCCAAGCCAAAAGGCGACTGCAGAGAAATGTTAAGAGTCCTTTGTCCTCCTTCATCCAGCAAAATCGAAAGCAGTGGATGCAGCACTCTCCTCTCAGACGCCTGGTAACACCTAATTTCAGTACGGGCAATAAAAAAGCATAAGGAAGTGTGAGCTGTGGAGATGAGCAACTACATATATGGCAGGAAAAGAAACACAGAGCGCCTTGAAGCAGGCGTCCTGGCTTGAGAAAGTGATGGTTATTCCTGGCTTAGTTCTCCCAGAGGAGTTGTGAACATACAGTCAGAGGCCACGGAGCTGAAATCTGAAACTATTAAAGGACATTTGTTGGGAGCTTGGTACTGGCTGAGTTTAACAGGCTCTTCTGAAAAGGGATGAAGGGAATTCCTCTTGATGAGAAAAAATAGCAACATAACAGTTTAGTAGGGACTGATCTTCCTATGTGCAGCCCATTTTCAGCATTGATACTACTATATCTGTTTTGATGACTACTGTCAGGATAAGATCTCTCTGAAGTTGTAAGGGTAACTTTTTTGATGTAGGCTGCTCACTGAGAGATAGACAGGGCAGGTAACTGGTTAGGTTATTGGTTTAATGGACTTGGCAAATGATACAACCAGGAGATGATTTAAAAATTGGACTATGAGGTACGTATGACCAAGTAATTTCCAATACATTCTTGTCTTTTCTGCCACGAGCAGCTTTCAGAGAGAGAAGGAACAATATGGTAACCATCACCCAGAGCCTATAGATTATTTAAAGACTGTTAAGGTTAACAGGATGACAAGGGAGAGCAGTGTACACAGAACTGCTAATGGAAGATGTAGGGCAGGAGATCAGGAAAGAATCTGGGAAGAGCACATTTTGCATTCTGAAATTCAGTTCCAACCCCCAATAAAAGAGATGTTTAAGGAAGATCTTGAGATTAATATTCTGACAGCAGGACCTCTCACGTCAGGACATTAGCTGAAAAATACCCCCTACTCCTTCTGAAACTGTGAGCTTTGAAAACTTCTGGAACAGTTTATACCACCATTACCACAGCTTGGGCAGCACTGATCCCCAAAACTAAGTAGTCTGGCAGGCCTGGTGCCTAGGCGAAGCTAGCGTGCTTTATATCATGTTGAGAAAGCTCTTGAGCATCCAGGCTCACCAGTATTAGGGGATTCTTGCTGGCCAAGTCTAATATGCAAAACCCCTATGATCCTAAGCAGGGTAGTGAACATTTACAGACATTGTATTTGTTTTGGCAGTTGAGAGACAGTTAGTGATCAGCCTTGGAAAAGGCCAGATTCTCCTTTCTTCAGAGAGTCCCACATAGATCAGGCATGCCATGCTTACTGTATTAGGCTAGATGCAACAGACTCCAGAACTCCTTGAACTGAAGGGATTTTGGAGGGTCTTGTTTAGCTCATTATACAAACGCATTTTTGCTCCTAACAGAATTCATTAGGGTCAGAGGTACAGATTTCCTCCGGATCCACATCTAAGCAAGACAGTCTGGCAAACACTGACAAATCTGAAGTGGTAAAATACTTAGCAGCAATGCTGAAAACAGACATCAGGAATAGGAATTTCCCAAAATGCTCGTTCTTTGCAATTCCATGAAGTAGCCTATGGTTACCTTTACACAGTATGTGGCAATACTACACGGAAAGCATCTTGTTACAGTCAAAGTCATCTGGAATCTAATCTTGGGAGCAACTGGAGCGCTCTTTTGGTTAGGTCATGTCACGCATAAACTTCATACCATAACACACATAGCTGGGTATAAATCAACATAATACAGGGTATTGTGAAGCTTTTGCCAACGGTATCTATGCTTCATTTTGCATACATTAAGTGTACACGTCTATTCAACTTGTCTCAACTTTTCTGAGCATTCCTACGTAACCAATATGCCCTCAGAGTCCATCAATACTTTGACTATTCCACGAGAAATTAGATAGTTTCAAATTAAGCCATATAAAACCAAGACAGCTTCAATAGTCTCCGCCTATGCTGTATATATCTGTTGTATACACTGAGCACAGAAGAACACGGTAGAAGCAAAGAAGCTTTTTCAGCTGAAAATGCCAGGAACACCGAGTCCCATGTCAGCACTATCAAGTCTAACAGAATACTGTTATGTTCTGAAGACAGACCTGCATTCAAATACATCTCAGAGGGATGTTTTCTCTATCACACCAGATTCTTTTGTAACAAGGCAACACCCTTGAGAAGTGTCTGACGTACAATGTTTAATCGGGCCAAAGCTGTCCTTCCAGGTAAATTCCTTCATTACCACCGTGCCTCTAACCCATCAAATGAACATTCACGTTCTCCTCTGAGCAGCTCTCCGCGCCGTTTCTCTCCCCATCGGAAGGCCCCGGTGCAGGCCAGGGAAGGCAGCGGGGTGGGGGCCGG